>OY882862.1:93157118-93397118 GCA_963693515.1 Pipistrellus nathusii
GTACCAGGAGGTGCCTCTGCCGGTGTGGCCTGCGGCCCTGACAGGGGCAGGGACACCCGTGCCCACAGCCGGCGGACGGGCCCAAAAGGCTCTCCGTCCCCCTTCCTGTCTGTGTCTGTGCCAGGCTGCGGGCTCTGAGGGCCGCAGCCCTTGGCGAGTGGCTGAGCAGTGAGGCCCCTGCGTTTGTTCGCTGAACATTTGCTGGAATTTTCCGCGTGCCGGGCAGCCAGATAGGTGACTGAGACGTCACCTCGGCCTCGGCTGCTCCCGGCTGGTGGGCCCAGGGCAGTGGGGGCAGAGGTGGGCCAGGCACCCTGGTTGGGAAGGTGCTGAGACGGAAGCCGGGGGTGGGCCTGAGGGGTGAGGAGCTGTCGGCTGAGGGAAGGAGAGGGGCTTTCAGCAGAGCCCGTGTACAGGGGCCCCCACAGCACGTCCTGGGGGGCCAGATGGCCTCCTTCAATGGGGGGGGGCGTCCCCAGAGGGCGCAGGGGAGGACCTGTCTTGTATTAGCCAGAGCCCCCCGCCTCCAGCCCCTCCTCCACCCCCATGCGAGCCGTGCTGCAGGGAACCTCCTGACATCATTAGGCTGGTCGGTCTTTGTGAGTTTTTTTTTTTTTGCTGAAGGCCCCCTGGCACCATCTCGGTTGCCATGGCAACCAGGGTCCGCCCTGAGCCAGCTGGCAGCCCCTGGCAGATGGCGTCATTGTGCAGCGCGGGGCGCGCTTGTCACGGGATGGGATGGGGGCAGCAGATGTGGGGGTGACGTTTCCCGGCAGGCACGGGGCACAAGACCCCACCGCCCTCGCAGGCGGGCGGGCGGGGCGGGGCGGGCACCTGCCGTGCCTTCTCTTTCTCTCTCTTTAAAAACCAAACACTTGCGTGCAAAGCCCGGGCCTCCAAGTGGGGGGCTCTGCAAATAGCTGCCTGAGAGGCTGCTGAGGAGGGCGGGGGCCAGAGCAGCTGTGGGTGGGCTGGAATGAGGGTGGGTCCAGCGGGGGCTGTAAGGGGGGGCTGAGGGTGCGGAGGGGAGGGGCCAGGGGCCTCCCCAGTGCAGTGCTCAGTATGGAGACCCTGGCTTGTTCGGAGTTGCCCCTCCAGGGTCTCGTGGTCAGGTGGGTCTGAACCCACCGGACTGCCCCATGCTCCCCTCTCCGGCCCCCCAGGCCCCCTTGCTCAGATGTCTGCTCTGTGCTATTCCGGAAAATTCCACTCGGGGGATAAACAGCTGGTGTTCAACAGCGTGCAAGTGTGAAGGGGCCCCTCCCTCCCACCCACCCACGCACATGTGTCCCCGCCACTTGCCGACGCCCCTTTTCGAGACGGCCTTCAAGTGGGTGGTGGTGACAGATCGGATGGCTCCAGGGGCCGCGCTGCTTTCCTCGTGCGTTACGTTCTATTTGGGGGCAGCAGCCAGAAGTCACAGAGTGCCGGGCTGGGCCGGTGTGGCCCACCAGAAAGCCAGGCCGGTCCGCCAGGCTCCCGACGGGCGGCAGGCGAGGCTCGATTAGACACGACCCCTGCCAGGGCCCGGCTGGCACAAAGGAGCTCCGATACAACGGGACAGGCGCCTGAGGAAGTGATCACAAAGCTACCCTTGTTATATAATCTGTGTGTGCCGGGAAATGTTATAGTTACCTCCTCTAGCCCTCCCAGGGGCCCTCCGAGGCAGCTGATGTCATTCTATTTTTCATAGGAGGCCCGGAGAGGTACAGACACCTGTCCGAGGTCACACAGCCAGGAAACGACGAGGCTGGGACGTGACCCCAAAGCCCACTTCCCTCTTTTATTTTATTTTTAAAAATATATATTTTTTATTGATTTTTTTTTTTTTACAGAGAGAAAGGGAGAGGGATAGAGAGCCAGAAACATCAATCAGCTGCCTCCTGCACAACCCCTACTGGGCATGTGCCCGCAACCAAGGTACATGCCCTTGACCAGAATCGAGCCCGGGACCTTTCAGTCCACAGGCCCACACTCTATCCACTGAGTGAAACCGGTTTCGGCCACCTCCCTCTTTTAAAACAACAGCTCTCAAGGATGTCCCAGCCACGGAGACCCATGAGGCCACGGAGCCCTGGGGAGGACACCAGGATCCTCTGATACAGCGACTTCTGTCCTGGGAAACCAGGGGGAAGTACAGCAGGAAGCACGTCTGATAAAAATCACAGCCGCGTGCACGCAGACCGTGAAAAACGCTGACTGCCCGAGCGTGTGGTGTGCACGCTTCCTCCTCCTTATCTGCTTGCCTTCCGCTCACCGGCGTGGGCACCGGAAGGCGTCTGCCATAGACCGCAGGCGGCAGGGGCCGGGGTGCGGGCAGGAGGGAGAGAGGACCGGGAGGAGACCAGTCTGAGCTGGTGAGTGCGGGGGAGACCGGCTTTGTGGCTGGCCTGGCACCGCAGCCTTTTCAGAGCCTGGATTCTCTCCTTCTCCCCCGTCCCTCCGTGCGTCTCGCTTCCCAGGAACATGAGCCCCGGGGCAGGCTGCATCTTTTTTATTTATTACTGAGAGGAAGAGAGAGAGAGAAATATCAGTGATGAGAATCATTGGATCAGCTGCCTCCTGCCCGGCCCCTATGGGGACTGAGCCCACACCCCCAAGGTCATGTGTCCTTGACCGGAATTGAACCCGGGACCCTTCAGTCCCTGACACTGTCCACCGAGCCACACCAGCTAGGACAAGGCTTGTGTCTTGGCATCCCTGGTCCCGGCGCAGGCGGGGGTACCCAGGTGTCAGAGCCGGAGGGAGGACTGTCCAAGGCCATTTCTGAGGCACAGAACGAACCCAGAGCAGCAGCTCAGTGACTCAGTGGGCCTGGACAGGTGCAAACCGCTTCAGTCCGGATCCTTGCGGAGGGCTGCGTGCCGGGGGCAGGCGGCTCCCGCCGGCCTGCACGGTGCCTGGGTTGGGACGGGAGCTGTCCTCAGGCAGCTGCTGGGGCGGAAGGGACAGTAGAATGGGGAGGACTCCCTTTTGCTCACTCAGCCTCATGGCTTCCTGCTTCATAAACGCGGCCGAGGGGTGACCACCCCTCCCTTCAGAACACTGGACGCCAGAATTGAGAAAACAAAAGATAAAGAAACCACCTGAGCATGAAGACGGGGACCGAGGGGACTGCAGGGTGGGGTGACACGGGGGGCGGGGGGATTCACTGGGAAAAGTGGGTCCTTTGCAGCCAGCCTCCCAGACCCAGCTTCCTGTCGCCCTCCCCGGCGGCTGTGTGACCTTGGAGAAGTCAGGCCCTCCCTGCGCCTCTGTTTGCCCATCCATGGAACGGGCCTCCCCCATTCCCCCTAGCACTTGCCAGGACTGAGTGAGAAGGCAGGAGACAGTGCCGTCTCAGACCTGGCACATAGCAGGTGCTCAGTGAAGTGGCTTTTTCCTGAGTGGGGGACCCATTGTGAACAGGGCAGGGGGGGGCTCCTATCCCCGGGCTTCTGCTCTGGAGGGTGGGCATTGGCCCTCTGACACCCTGGGTGGGGGCACCACCCCCGCTCCTCCTCCACCCCCGCTCCTTCCCGGGGCCCAGTCATCGGCTTCCCTGGAGACAGCCCCCACCTCCGCCTCGCGGGCTCCGGCTCCGTGTTCTCATCCTCGGCTCCAGCCTGTCTGCCGCCGCCAGCCCTGATGGCACCGGCTTCATTATTTATTTCCTCCGCCTGTGCTTTTCCACAAGCTGCTCGGGCCGCCGCTGGGGAGGGGAGCGGGTGGCTCCCGACACTGAGTGCAGCGGGCGGCTGGAACAGGGTGGGGGGGGGGGTGGACTCAGGCCTCATGGTGGGCCCCATTTTACAGATGGAAGAAACTGAGGTCTCCCCGGCCAGAGCCGCAGAGCTGGGATCCAATCCTGGGATCCCACCAGCTCCCCCACCCCATGTGGCGTGTCTGTCTCACTGGCTCGGTGCTCGCTGCAGAGAAGTCAATGGGGGGGGGGCCCACAGATGGGGAGGGGGTGCTGGCGGGACAACAGGGATTCAGCCTCAGCCAGCGCGGTTGAAATAGCACACGGAATTAGGAGCCGCAATTAACACGGCAGGGAAACACACACGCACACACACCCCTTCTTTTCAAGGTAGCCAGGCTGACTTCATTCTGGCCCGAGGAGCCGGGAAGCTGGCAGCCGCGGGGAGGGGGCCCCTGCGGGAACACAGGGGTGTTACCCAGGACTCCTGCCAGGAGCTGAGCGATTGAGGGGTCCTGAGCTGGGGCTGCTGGCCAAGGAGTTTGCATGTGCGGCCCTCCCTGACTCAGTGGCCCTGCTTTTCACCCCCGTCCCCCAGGCCACCCTCCCTTCCCCCGCCACAGACACACACACACACACACACACACACACACATACACACACTTGTGTCCATGTACCATCCCACTCTGTCACTGCTTGACCCACTCGGGAAACGTGTGCTAAGCACCTACTGAGCATGTCAGGCGCTGTGCTGTCGCCTGCCCCTCGGGCTTCCAGGAAATGAGAGCGGGAGCAGGGGCTTGGGGTGGGCCGAAGAATGGAAGCTCCCTGAGGCCTCGGTGCTTTGCCCCGAACCAGCACACACACTTCTTGGCGCTTACCTTTACCTGAGGACACGCCATGTCTGCGCCTCAGCTCCCCCGTCTGCAGAACGGTCCTCGCAGGGCACGGGGCCCAGGCAGCTGCAGAGAATCTGCCTATCGTCCCATGAATGGACATGCTCCTTTAAAGAGCCAGGTAGGAAGCGGAAATGGAGACCCCGAGGCCTGACCTGGGGGTACGCCATGCTTGGCCCGTTGTTCTTCGGGAGGTTTAGAAAATCTCAGGTCTGGCGGCGAGGTTGGTCAACCAGAAGGGGAATTTTTACTGAGCACCTACTAGGTGCTAGGAGCTCCAGCAGCATTTCCTGCGGTGCAGCAGTTGGCGAGGTAGGAATGGGGGGTCTCCCCGTTTTGTAGGGGGAAAGGCTGAGGCCCAGAAAGGCTCTTCCCGTGGCCAGGGTCAGTGACAGCCAGCACTCTGCTTCCGGAAGCCACCGGCTCTCTGCTGTCACAGTGGGGATGGCCTCCCCTCACCCCACTCTGCCCGTCCACCTGCACGGCCAGCGAGGAGGGTCTCACCTCCCGGCCTCTGCCCAGGGAGATCCGTTCTCCTCGCTCTTCTGCGGGCAGAGCAGCGGGCTGTGGGAACCGAGGGTTGATAATGTGATTCATTGTGTTTTCACTTGTGTTCACCCTGGGCCTGTCCCCACTGGTCAGGGAGATGCCCTGCTCCCCGCCCCCTTTCCTTTCCTTTTTTTTTTTTTAAAAAAAATATATATATTTTATTGGTTTTTCACAGGAAGGAAGGGAGAGAGATAGAGAGCTAGAAACATCAATGAGAGAGAAACATCGATCAGCTGCCTCTTGTACACCCCCTACTAGGGATGTGCCTGCAACCAAGGTACATGCCCTTGACCGGAATTGAACCTGGGATCCTTCAGTCCACAGACTGACGCCCTATCCACTGAGCCACACCAGTCAGGGCACCTGCCCCTTCCTCAGTGTCTTCTTGAGTTCCGCGTCGGCCTCCTCACGTCTGCGGCTGGTCACCCCCCACCAGCCACGGAATCACAGAGGAAGCCTGCAATCTCGCCACCACCCGTTAGGGCCTGCGTCCGAGGACAGGCCGCCGTCCGCGCAGCCTCCTGGCTCCGTGTACGTCCCCGTGACCTTCCCAGGACGAGGGCGGGCGTGGCTGGCGCCTCCCTGGGCGGGTCCAGCTGTGCTAGCCTGGAGCTGGGTGCTGGGACCAGGCTCGTGGCAGCATCCCGGGCCCTCCCGGCCCCTCCCACCAGTCATCGCCGCTGGCTGAGCCAGTCGGGGGCTGTAGGGGGGGGGAGGTGGCTGTGAGATTTCTTTCAGCTTTTGAGCCCCCTCTTCCCCCCTCAAAAAAAGTGTCCAAATTTCCCCTCCTCAGTTGGCCAGTGACCGGCGCCTTCGGCAGACGGAGGGTCTCGGGGGACAGGCTGCTGAGCTGGGGGCATCCGTGGGTTCCCGCGGGCCCCCGGCAGGGCCTCCTCAGGTCCCAGGGCCTCAGTTTCCCCACAGCCGTGTGTTTCCCCGTGCACCTCAATGCGTGCGTTGTCTGCGGCTCCGGGCCTGCCCGGTGACAGGAGCCTTCAGCCTGTGAATCACGGACCCGCTCGGGGTCCGGAGTGTGTCCATGAATATAGACGTGTGTGTGTGTGTGTGTGTGTGTGTGTGGTTATTTTTCATTTTTTCATTATTGGCTCCGTTGCACTTAAGTCACATTTTCCTACCCTCCGGTCCAAGCTCTAAAAGCACTTTGTGGTGTAAAACCTCCATCATCTGACCCGCTCCACCGAAATAAGCCCGCGCCCTGCCGTCATCGGCCTCGGAAGTGCCTGCCGTCATGCTGTGGGGCTGGGGGGGCCGTGATCTCCCCCCCCCCCCCGGGGCCCGGCCCGCGCCCCCTGGGGCCGCTCCGGTTTCAGGCTGTTATTACTGGAATGCCAGCCGCCCCGCGCCCAGCCCAGCCCACAGACCTGCTCTGTCTGCCCGGGCCTCGGGCCTCCGCTGAGCTCATCTCGTAGAAATATCGTTTTAAAAATAAATGCTGGTTCCATCCGCCTTCCCTCTCGCCTCCGCCTGGTCTCCTGGCCGCCTCCTCTGGCACCAGAGGGTCCGTGAAGGCTGCCCTCTCCCAGAGTCCTCCAGGGGCCGAGGGCCCTGCTGGCCGGCCACCCAGGGGTGCCTCCCAGGCAGGCTCAGGGGCCCTCTGGGGCTGCCCAGCATGTGGGGGCGCGTGAGAGCTCTGCAGGCAGACGGACTCGGCCCTGCCACGCACTTGCTGTGTGGCCTCGGACAAGTTATCGCCCTCTCTGGGCCACGGGGCTACATGAGTGAAGAGGTGCCCTCCCCCCAGGTGTACGGGTGGAGGTGGCATTGGTTCTCGTGGACAGCCTGAGGAAAATGCATTGAAGCTCTCTCGCAAAGCTGCTGTGAGCTGCTCTTCCTTCTCGTGCACACTCGATGGATTCTCTTTGGGCACCAGAGGCAGCTCACCGGTGGGTCAGAAAATGCTGAGGCCCACAGTCCCGACAGCCTCACAGCCACGTGAGGAATGCAGGGGTGGGCACATTCCGTGCCTGAGAGGCAGCCGCGTGGGGTTCAGAGACAGACTCCCCAGAGTTCTGTGTCCCCGTGCGGCCACGAGTCACTGTGGCTTAGACAAGTGACCTGGTGTCTCTGAACCTCCGTTTCCTTGGCTTGGGAATTCTACTCAGCTCATCAGGCTGCCCGGGGGCTCCGTGATGAGAGGCATGACACCCCCCCACCCCCAAACCCCCCAGTCCGTGCCCGGCACAGAGAAGGTGCTGTCAGCACTGTGTTTTGTGGTGGCCGTCATGTGGCAGGAAGTTCCGGAGTACAGACATTCAGGTGACTCTCATGAGCATGCCCTACTGTAGCAGTCCTTAATCGGGAGCAGTTTTGAGCTCCAGGGACATGTGACAATTCCTGGGGACATTTTGGTTGTCACAACAGGAGACGTTACTCCCGGCATCCTGTGGCGGAGGCCCGGGATGGGGCCACATGCCCTCCCACTCATGGACAGCCCCACAGCGACACATCCTGTCCCAAAGCACACAGAGCCCTGAGCCACCTCGCCCTCAGTGGAGCTTTCGGGTCGCCCCACCGGCCCTCCTCCTCTGCTGCCCTTGGCCTTGGCGGAATGTTGCATTTATTGGTATGATTATCTGATGGCTGCCCATCCCACGGGTAGCGTGCACGCTTGTGAGGGAGAGATCAG
This sequence comes from Pipistrellus nathusii, assembly GCA_963693515.1. Classification (NCBI taxonomy): domain Eukaryota; kingdom Metazoa; phylum Chordata; class Mammalia; order Chiroptera; family Vespertilionidae; genus Pipistrellus; species Pipistrellus nathusii. The sequence continues at coordinate 93,164,893 of OY882862.1, forward strand.
GGCACTGCTGCCTCTGCAGCCCACCCCAGCTCTGTCACGGGCAGCGCTGCGCCTGGACCTGTCAGACGCAGGTTCAAGTCCCAGGGTTGCCACTTGCTGGCTGTGTGACCTTGGGCCAGTGGTGCCACTTTTTTGAACCTCCTTTCCTTCCTCTGCAAACGGGATTGTAAATCGCTGATAAATTAGAGAAGACCACCGGCTGCAGGGTCCAACCGTACCAGGGTTAAAGTCTCAGCGCAGTTACCTCACTAAGCCTCAGTTTCCTCACCTGTGAAATGGGTCCACTGATCCCCTTCCTCAGAAGGTTAATACGGGAATTGAAGGAGCTGCTGCTGATTACTTCTATTATTATTACTAGAGGCCCAGTGCATAAAATTCATGCAAGGGGGTGTCCCTCAGCCCAGCCTAAACCCTCTCCAATCTGGAATCCCTCTCACAATCCAGGACTGCTGGTTCCTAACCGCTCACCTGCCTACCTGCCTGCCTTCCTAATTGCCCCTAACCACTTCTGCCTGCCAGCCTGATCACCCCCTAACCACTCCCCTGCCAGTCTGATTGGTGCCTAACTGCCTCCCCTGCGGGCCTGGTCCCTCCCAACTGCCCTCCTTGTAGGCCTGATTGCCCCCAACTGCCCTCCCCTGCCAGCCATCTTGTGGCGGCCATCTTTGACCACATGGGGGTGGCCATCTTGTGTGCTGGAGTGATGGTCAGTTTGCACATTACCTCTTTATTATATGGGATTATTAACTTCATCACCCAGTGAGTGGGCTTTTTGAGTCCTGAGTGTGTTCCAGACTCCACTGACTGCCGTGGGGTGAGCACAATGGGGCAGAGCGCCTGTGCTGGCTGAGCTCATTGTCTCGTGATGTGGACGGGGACTGGCCCGGCACCCCCTGCAGCGCTGACCTCTGGCCTCCCCGCTTTCAGATCTGTGCCATCATCGGCGGGACCTTCACGGTAGCTGGCATTCTGGACTCGTGTATCTTCACCGCCTCGGAGGCCTGGAAGAAGATCCAGCTGGGCAAGATGCACTGACCACCTGCCCGCCCGGCCGGCGAGGACCCTGGGTGATGCCAGCCCCGCCTCCAGCGCCCCGTCTCCCCTGCCCTCTGTCTGGCCCAGGATCTGGCTGCATCCCAAAGTGGGGGTGGGTGGGGGGAGGTAGCAGGTGGCTCATGGCTCTGAAGCTACCTCTCTTCCCCATGTTCAATGGTAGATGAATTACGCCAATGTCCTTTCCCCCGGGGACCCCCTAGACCAGAGTCAGCAAGGGGTGCTCGGGGATGTTGGGGACCACTCCTGGGAGGGCTGTGGTCCCTTCTCTCTTGTGGGACCAGCACCGATTCCTTGTGGACCAGCTCTCCGCCAGGCTTTGACAATCTCTCAGCCCCCTCTTGGACGCACGAATCCCTCGGTTTCCCCCACGGGCAGCCACCCGCAGGCCTGGACTCGGCTCTGGGCCAGGCTGCCCAAAGGTACCCCTACCTGGAGCCTTCAACGAAGGATGGTACTTCCCAGGCTGCCCCTGGGTGTGGCGCTGGAGGGGGAACCCTCGCTTCAGCCACACCCTCTGCTGCCTGGCCCAGAGGCCTCACCCCCACATCTCTCTCTCTCTCCTCCCGAGTCACTGGGCGGTGGCGGGTTCCCCTTCCTCCACACACCCCACCGACGTGCCTCAGCCCCCCGCTGTGTGACAGCAGCGTCTCAGGGTGGAGGGGCTGGTTGTGACTGGAATCACCCTTTGAGAACCAGACAGGGTTTGTGCACGGGGGCAGGCGGGGCGCCTCTTTCTCTGCAGCCCTAAAACAATCATGTTGCGGCCTCTCCCAGCGGCTGCCATCGGTCCCAAGGCCTTAGGAGGGGGAAGCAAAGCTGATCCTCCCCTCCCCCGTCTGGACGTCCACCTCCTGGCTCCAGAGGGACCCATGCCCAGGGCCCTCTCTGCAGCCTCAGGGTAGGCCTCTGGCCACTGAGCTTCCCAGGGGCTGGCCACACACCACGTTCCTGGTCCCTGGGGCGGTTCCATGGTCCCCCCCCACTTGGCTCCTGAGGTGGGTCCCTTCCCCCTCCTCCCCCCTCATCCTTCCCCTTCAGTCCTAAAAGGGAGGGCAGGGTCCAGACGCCCTCCCCTGGGAATTTCAGGTATGCCCTGTCCCGGGGAGACGCACTTGGCTTCCCATTTAGACCAAGATGGTTCGCATACTTCTGTGATGAAGGGGCGTGGGGGCAAGGAGCTGGAACTATCTGTAGAGAGAGCTCGCGTCTCTGCTGTTTGTAATCCTTGGCTCTGGATTCCAGGAGGACAGCTTCCCCGCTTGCGTATGCGTTGACTGATGTGTGTTCGGTTATTTCTGGTATCTCTGGCCACTTAGATGGATTTTTAATTTTTTTTTTTTTTTACATTCTGTTCCCCAGCAACAAAGAGGAGTCCCTGTAGGGGGAGGGCGGGGAGGGCGGGGACGTGTGTGGGGTGCACAGGCCTCGAAATTCCACTTCGATGATGCATTTAAAGAGACAAGACCCTTGAGGACGCAGGAGATGTCAGTTTCCTGCGGAAGACACACCTCAGACCCGTGATTACAAACAAACATCTCAAGGGGAAAAAATGTGTCCCCGCTCCTCGGGTTTGAATAGATTAAAGGGCTGATTTTCAGAAACGTTGCTGTGTGTTTCGTTCTACTCGATTGGGGCCGGCAGCCCGGGGGCACTGAGATCCACAGGACAGGAACGGGGAAATGCGGAAAGGACCTGTGAGGAGGGTCAGAGGTCACCCTCGGGACCCAGCGCTTCCTTTGTGGAGTCCCTTCAGGCCGTTCCCGGAATCTGCCCTGTGCTAGCCGCGTAGCCCCTGCCAGTGCCTCAGTCTCCCCAGTTGGAAATGAGGCTAAGAAGACCACAATCTTGTAAGAATGTGGCAGAAATTAAATCTATAATACGTGCAAGTCAGTTATCCCGGGTCAGAACGAGCTCATGTACGCAGGCACCTGGTACCTGGTGGCTTTTCAAACACGGTAGTAGATCCGTATCAGCTTTCCCAAGGGAATGCGATGTCCTACGAGCAGGGCTGGCATTGTCCCGTGGCTTCCAGCCGAGGGCGGCATAAAAGCAGGCATTGCATACAGTCTCCTTTCCCAAGGACCTGGCATCCCAGTTCATCCTCCAGCTCAGCAAAGGGAAACACCCTCATCAGCTCTGATAGAAACAGACCCTCATCAGCTCTGACAGAGGGACTTACCGGCTGTGCCGTCTGGCTGGCCAGCCCGCAGCGTCTCCACTGGGACAGTACGAACGTGGACACACACATCAGGGATGCGTATGGGAGCCGGCAGTCTGCAGGAAGGTCATCTTTGATGCTCCATCTCTCTCTTCCTGCTTGTCTGTTACTTGAATGGTAATGACACTCACAGCCAGTGCGGGGTGTGCAGGAGGCAACCGGTAGATGATTCTTGTCATTGATGTTTCTCTTTCTCTCCCTTCCTCTCTGAAACATACACTGAGTGGCCAGATGATGATGATCTTTGAACGCATAATAATCTGGCCACTCAGTGTATATCCTATATAATGAAAGGCTAATATGCAAATTGTCCCCTTGACCAGGAATTTGACCAGCAGGCAGGCCGGCCAACTGCCCATGTCCCCTCCCCCTGGCCAGGCTGGCCAGACCCTACCCATGCATGAATTCATGCACCAGGCCTCTAATACACACACACACACACACACACACACACACACACACACACACGAGTGGCCAGATTATTATGGGTTCAGAGATCACAATAAGCTGCCCACTCAGTGTAATGTGCAGCACTTTTCCCAGGTGACAACCTTAATGAGTATATATGCTGGGTCATGTTCACCCATCATTCCTATCTCATTCAGAACCTGCTTTCTCACCTGTCAAAGGGACAGCTCAGAGGCCTGTTTACAGATTAAATAAGGTAATGTCTGTAAAGCTGTTAGCACAACACCTGACAGTAAATGCTCAGCCTAATAAAATTAGCCTACACTAGTCATTCATTGAATAGACAGTAATTTCCATCAGTATTAAGTGCTTTCTTTGTGTCAAGCATTGTGCTAAGGGTTTGTTTAATCCCAACACCTAACCCATGAGGTAAATGCCATCAATATTCCCACTTCTCAGATGGGGAAAGCGAGTGGCCTTTCTGGAGGCGTTTGCGGAGGTTATAAAACAACAACAAAAACAGAGACCACAACCCGAGCTCCCCCGGGGGGGTGCAGCCCCTGTGTTCACATAAAACACAGAAAACTTGCGGTTTGTGTCATTTAGAGTTAATGGGGAGAGTGAATGCTAGGACAGTGAGTGCGAGGCCCGATTTAGGACTTCCTTGGAGATTAGGAACATCGATGACTGTAATTGAGCACTGTGTGCCAGACACTGCTCTACACACTGTAAACAAATCAACTCTAGCCCTCATAATAACTCCATGAGGCACTTACTAAGATCATTCCCATTTCACAGATGAGCAAACTGAGGCTCAGAAACATGGAGGCAGCTCCCCAAGGGCCAGCAACATGAAGAGGCACTTGGGTCAAGGTCTGACTTTACAACCCCAGCTTTCAAACAGGGCTAAAACATTGGGGTGTGTATGTGGTGGTGGTGGTGGAGGGGGGAGGGGAGTTTTGCAAAGCCGGGTGGTTGGTTATTCACGATCTTCAAGCATCTGATGGGGGGAGTGCTTGCTTTAAATTCAGATTTCCTGGCCCCAACTTACCCCAGTCTGGTTTTGCCGGACTGTGGTGGAGCATGAAAACCTGCGTTTTGAACAGGCTTCTTGATGATTTTAAGAAGCAAGTCAGCAGATTGCATTTGAAGCATCGTGACGTTAAAGGCACCTACCCCAGCAATATGCCTGGACAACTTCTGCAAAGGAAGAGTTTGGGGAAGAAAAAGACTATTGATGGTGCACTGTTAAAAGAACATCAAGCCCCACTGGCATGCCTCTGTGGTTGAGCTTCAGCCTATGAACCAATAAAAAACATAGTTAAACAGAAATAGAAGGACATCAATGAGCCTATATTGCAGGTCCTGCAAAAAAAAAAAATAAAATAAATAGGCTCCTTCTCCTCAGAGGCGCCGTTTCTTCGCGGTTCTCTGCAGGATCCATCCAGGGGTCCCTGGAAACGCGGCCCTGCGGTTCCACCCCAGTCCGCATGGGGCGCCATTCGGCTTCATGTCGAAGGAATGGGCACCGCTTTTTTTCTTTTTTTCTTTCTGCGCTTGCGCGGCCTGGAAGCCTCACTTCCTGCCGGGCGAGCGCACCCTCGGAGCACTTCCGGCGCCAAGGAGGTGAGTGGAGGGATGGGTGTTACTCTCGGACTGAGAAGCCCCCGCCGCATAGGACCCTCCCCACGGCCCGGACCCCCGGCTCCCCGGATGTCTCCGCGGGAGCCCAGCCGCATCCCTCCCACCCCACCCCTAGCCTCCGCTCTAGCCGCCTCCGGGCGCCCGGGCCTGCCTCCCCGCGACCCCGCCCATCTGCACGTGCCCCACCCACGCCCTGCTCAGTTTTTAAAAAATATATTTTAGCCGAAGCCGATTTGGCTCAGTGATGGAACGTCGGTCTGCGGACTGAAAGGTCCCGGGTTCGATTCCGGTCAAGGGCATGTACATTGGTTGCGGGCACATCCCTGATGGGGGTGTGCAAGAGGCAGCTGTGGATAATTCTCTCTCATCGATGTTTCTACTCTCTATCCCTCTCCCCTCCTCTCTGTAAAAAAACATATATAAATATATATAAAATATGTTTTATTGATTTTTTACAGAGAGGAGGGGAGAGGGATAGAGAGTAGAAACGTCGATGAGAGAGAAACATCAATCGGCCATCTCCCGCACACCTCCTACTGGGGATGTGCCAGCAACCAAGGTACATGCCCTTGACGGGAATCGAACCTGGGACCCTTCAGTCTGCAGTCCAACGCTCCATCACTGAGCCAAACCGGGTAGGGCGGAATGCAAGTGTTTTTTTAATGCATTTGCCAGCCAATAGAGGATAGGCAAACCAGAAAGATGCTGGTCATGTAACTTTTCCCAACCCGAATGAAGTTTCATTTCACTAAACTATCTTAATGGTGTCCTAGTCTCAGGAATCCGAGGGGTAGGCGGTTGGGTGGCAGAAAGAACCTAAGCTGCTGTTGTTGGGGGGGCCTCTGCTGTACACACTGATCGAGGTTATAAATCCTTCACACTTAAAAAAACAAAGGTTTGTTTGTTTTCTCACTCCTGAAAGGTGGTTATCACCAGGCCAAAACCACAAAGATCGGGAAAAAAATTCTTGAACGCAAAGCTAAATCTCAACAAGTTAGAAAAGAGAAAGGCAAATATAGGGAAGAACTTACTGAGAAAATGCAGGAATAAATGTTACCTGTTGTAAAACCAATGTCTTGCCGTAAGTTTTTCACCTGGTGTGTATTCCTTTAAAATTGTTCAAGCCCTAACCGGTGTGGCTCAGTGAATAGAGCCACAGCCTGCGGACTTGTGTCCCAGGTTCAATTCTGGTCAAGAGCATGCACCTTGGTTGCTGGTACGTCCCCAGTAGGGAGTGTGCAGGAGGCAGCTGATCGATGTTTCTAACTCTCTATCCCTCTCCCTTCCTCTCTGTAAAAAAATCAAAATATATTTAAAAAATAAAAATAAATAATAAAATCTTTCAAGCTGTCTCTGGAATATATTGTTTCCTGCCTGGTTTGTTATTGGTAAGTGGCTCTGTATAGTTATTGTTGCTGTTTGGGTTAATTTTATGAATAAAATTTGGAAATGTTTCTTAATTCAAGTAGACTTGGCATTGTTTTCTAGATAAAGTCCGTCTCACTAGCAATCCTGGTTGCCATCCTTTCGTATATTTAATCTGTGGAGCAGCAGAACAGCTGGTGGGATGGCCTGCTCCTGCTGGACCCTCACACTGACAGGTGTGGGGTGGACAGGAGAGGGCTGTGGCGTGATGCAGGGCTTCGTTCCACTCCGTGGCCATCATGATGTGAACTGAAATGCAAGCCCCAGTGAGCAGCTGGTGGCGTTTTGCACACCCATGTCACGCCTGACAGACTGCCCTGCAGCTCCTCTCCCTCGTGCTCCCACCGAACCAAATGGCCTGCAGCTGCCCTGCCCTCTGTCTTGACTTTGCAAGTGCCATGTCTATGTTACTAAAACGTCCCTCCTCTCTCCTAGCGCTAACTCGGAAAATAGATGGCCTGTAGGCAAAGATCAGCACCCAGATAGATTTTGTTTTGTCCTGTTGCTTTTCACGATTTTTAAAAATTAATTTCCAACATTTAAAACATAAGAGATCCATAGAGAAACCTAAGTCTGGTGCTTCCTCCGCTGTAAGGGGCCCTGGCGCTGCACAACATCAATCGTGGAGCCAGGGGCTGGCTGCTCCCTCTCCAGCTCACTCCGTTCATGTCCCTGAGTGCCTGGCCCCCACCGGCATCTGAGTTTCAGATTCCACATCTGACTTAAAATTACAACTCAAAATTTAGCTCCAGGGCTACGTCTGAAATCCTTTCTCCTGTGATAAGTGATCATCTGTTTATTAAAATGCATCAGGTAAGACTGGGGAATTGTGGATTATAATATCCATAATTTACACAGCATATGAAATAGAGAAGGTGCCCCACACAGCAGCTATGTTATTAGCATGCTGAGCTATCTGTCTAGTCAGTATAATGAGTAGGTCAACCAGTAAGGTCTATAGTTTGTATTTACGATTTGTCTTTATTCTCTTTTTTAAAATTAATATTTTTAATATTTTTTTTATTGATTTTAGAGAAGAATGGAGAGAAACATCAATGATGAGAATCATTGATTGGCTGCCTCCTGCACCATCCACACTGGGGAGCGAGCCCACAATCCGGGCATCTGCCCTGACTGGGAATTGAACTGTGACTTACTAGTTCATTGGTCGATGCTCAACCACCAAGCCATGCCTGCCGGGCTGTCTTAATTCTCAACCAACATGTTGTAGAACCCCCAAAATTGCATGCAAATCAGATTTCATACTAAATTAAATTTAAGGATGGCATTCTTTTTTTAAAATTGATTTTAGAAAGAGAGAGGGAAGGGAGAGAGAGAAACATTGATTTGCTGTTCCACTTACTTATGCATTCACTGGTTGATTCTTATATGTGCCCTGATTAGGGATCCAGCTCATAACCTTGGCATATCAGAAAGACGCTCTAACCAGCTCTGAGCTACCTGGCTAGGGCACAACATTTTCTGATGCCTGGTCTGAGCCCTAGGCTCCCTCCAATACTGATAAAATTATATTTTCTAGTAGTCAGACTTGGCTTGCTTTCAGCAACTTGTTCAATACAAGTGATACAGATAAGAGCTTGAGAGCTTATTGAGATACTGCATGTAAAGCACAGAATTGAGCAAACTTGAGCTATTGTCTCAAAGGGAATGGAAGTGGGTTGGTTTGCAGGCACAGAGGGAAAAGTTTTTCAGACAAATGCTGGTTCTGAGCAAAGGGGCGGGGGTGAGGGTGGCAGCATTGTGTTTTGGCTGCAGGAAATGGGGCTGGAAATGCCAGCTGGGTGGGCCTGCCCGTCAAGGCTCAGGCCCTGGGCTGTTAGCGTGTTTTCTGGAATGACTGAATTAAGCGGTTTCCTACTGACCTTTTCGTCACATTTGCACATGTCCATTCCCCTGAGTGAGTCCCCTTGTGCTATTTTGGGAAGACTCCAAACTGCAACTTCAGACAGACGCTCCTGAATGCCTCTTTCATACGCATTCCGGCACGGATGCTCAGCCACAGAGCTGCCCAAGCAGGCAGGGAGGCCCGACTGAATCCTCTGACGACCAGACAGAGCTACTGATTGAGAGCTGTTCCCATCTGGTGCTAGCGGGGGTTGTTGGTCATTATTCCTTTAAATTAACAATTTTTTAAAGAATACTTACATATGACCCAACATCAAAAGGTACAGAAGGCCGAAACCGGTTTGGCTCAGTGGTAGAGCGTCAGTCTGTGGACAGAAAGGTCCCAGGTTCGATTCCGGTCAAGGGCATGTACCTTGGTTGCGGGCTCATTCCCAGCAGGGGGTGTGGAAGAGGCAGCTGGTCGATGTTTCTCTCTCATCGACGTTTCTAGCTCTCGATCTCTCTCCCTTCCTTTCTGTAAAAAATCAATAAAATATATTTTAAAAAAAGGTACAGAAGGCATATGGTGAGAAGTAAGCTTCCTTGTCACTCTGACTCTCAGGCACTCACATCTCCCCAGGAGGAGCCAGTTTCCAGTGCCTTTTGCATCCTCCAGAAGTAGCCTGTGCTTTTAGTAAACACAATTGGGTGTTGACTAAAAGTTTGATCTGGGAAGAAGTCTGATGAGAAAGCTAGGCCATCCAGATTGAAGCAGCGGTGTGAGGTTGATTTATTGCCTGAACGCCTTAATTAAAATGGAAACAGCAGCCCTGGCCAGTGTGGCTCAGTTGGTTGAAGTATCATCCTGTTCGACAAAAGGTGGCGGTTTTGATCCCTGATCGGGACACATGCAGCTTTGATCCGTGGTCCAGGAGCATGTGCAGGGGTGGGAGGTAAGGGGCAGCCAATCTGTGATCTCAAATCAATTCACATCGATGTTTCTCTTCCTCTCACCACAAACACACACACACACACACACACACACACACACACTCTGAGTGGCCAGAGTATTATGACCGCCCCATCAGTACTTGGGCCATTTTTTGCCTTCAATACTGCAGCAATTCTTCTTGGCATTGACTCCACAAGATGCTGAAAGGTGATGCAAGGAACCTGACACCATGCCTGATGGATAGCACTGTCCAGTCTGTGAGACTGGATGGTTGTGGAACCAGCTGCCTGATGGCTCTTTTAACTTCGTCCCACAAATGCTCAATTGGATTGAGATCTGGTGATTGTGGGGGCCACCTAAGCAAGATAAAGTCTCCCTCATGTTCTTGAAACCACCCCTGCACAATACAAGCCCCGTGGCCTGGCACATTGTCTTGTTGGAAGAAGCCATCTCCATTGGGATACGCCATCAACATGATAGGATGGACTTGATCAGCAATGATAACTTAGGTATGTTGTGCTATTCAGACGTTGTTCACATGAATTAAAGGGGCCAAATCATGCTAGGAAAGCATGCCCCAAACCATAACACTGTCCCCACCAGCTTGAAGGGTTGTTCTCATGCATGTGAGGGGCATGCTTTCATGCTGTTTCCACGAAATTCTCACTGCCATCTGCATGATGCAACTGGAAACGTGATTCATCGGACCACATGACTTTTTCCAATGCTCGGTTGTCCAATCCTTGTGTTCCCGAGTGAATTAGAGACGTTTTATCTTGGTAACTGCAGACAGCAAAGGTGTTCGAACAGGCCTTCGGCTTCCATATCCCATACAATGCAGTGTACGGCTAATGTACCTACAAACGCCAGGTGGTTGGAATAATCTGTGTGTGTGTGTGTGTGTGTGTGTGTGTGTGTGTGTGTGTGTATACACACACAAATATTCTTTGTCCATTGGAAATAATAGAATGAAGCACGTTCTAAATCTGGAACAGGGTTCAGAGGTCTCATGCAGTAAAGGTCTCTATCTTGCTAAGAAGTGTGTGCTTTAGGGGTTTTTGCTGATTTTCTCTGAACTAGGAGGGGCAGCATGGCTTAGTGGGAAGAACAGGAGCTATGAAGGTTCACATTCAGATCTCAGTCTGCCATTTAAAACAGCCACTCTGCCCTAACCGGTTTGGCTCAATGGATAAAGCATCGGCCTGTGGACTCCAGGGTCTCAGGTTCAATTCAGGTCAAGGGCATGTACCTTGGTTGCTGCTACGTCCCCAGTATGGGGTGTGCAGGAGGCAGCTGATTGATGTTTCTCTCTCATCGATGTTTCTAACTCTATCCCTCTCCCGTCCTCTCTATAAAACATCAATAGAATGTATTTTTTAAAAATTAAAAGCAAAATAAAAAAAACAGCCAACCTTTGGGTGAGTTACAAATATGAGTCTCTTTCCCTATTATGTAAAATGGACTTCATAATCTCTATGTTATGTGTTGTAAGCACTGAGTGAGGCAGGTAATTCAAAACACCTTGTTCAATGGCACATGAGTGTCACTCACATAGTAGATGCTGTAATCATTGGTGGCTGCCCATAGCACATACTCCGTACATATGTGCTGAGCAAATGAGAAGTGAAGCATGCTGGGCCTTCAGCTTCTCCTGTAACTTCTGGCCTTCCAGGTCAGCTTAGGAGGAGCCTTGTGACTCCGTGGCTAAATCCTGGCTGGCTTTCTCTTTAGATGGTGTGATACAGTGTTTTTGACAGATTCGCTGGTAGAGGGAGCTATTGGCCAATGCTAGATCACAAATATGATGCCGAGATTAAGAATTTTTCTCATTTACAGAGGATAAAGTGGACAGAACTGGTATCTGACAGTCACTTACTTCCCTGTGCTCCTTGACATCTCAAAAAGGCTGCCAAAAAAGGAAGACACAGGCTTAATGAGATCAATTTAAAAATATATATATTTGCATCGACTTAAGAAACAGGAAAAAAAATTAACAATAGTCAAAAAGTGAAAGCAACCCAAACATCCATTGACAGGTGAGTGGAGAAACCAATATGGTCCAGACACAGCAGTGGAATGTTATTCAGCGCTGTGACCTGGGCTGCACACGGGTGAAACGTCAGGACCTTACGCTAAGCATCTTATGCCAGATGTGTGTTAAGACAAATGCAATATGATTCCACTTAATCAGGCGTCTAGAGGAGTCACACTTACAGAAATGAAAATTAGGATAGCGGTTGCCAGGGCTCAGGGAGGGGAATGGGGAACGGGGAGCTGTTAAATGGGTGTGAAAACTTCTGGAGATTGTGAGCACAACAAGGTGAATAGACTGAACACCACTGAACTGTACACTTCAAACTATGACAGTCAGTTTTACGTTACATATATTTCACCACAATTAAAAATAAATCCAGAGATTTGACTTGGAGTGGTGAATACACGTTATACAGTTGATGTGTTATAGAATTGTACAAGAACTGTATACCTAAAACTATGTAATTTTATTAGCCAATGCCACCCCAATAAATTCAATTAAAAATAAATGAATAAATAATTGAGTAAGTTTTAAGGAAGGAAATGGGAAGTAGCCTGCTTTTTTCTCTAATTTAGTTTTGGCTGATCTCACCTCTTCTTCACTATTCAATTCAGTTGTACTTAAGCTCATTCTATGTATAAAGTGTCCCTAAGGGCATAGATCCGTTAAACAGTGCCTGCTCTCAAGGAGTTTGCCCTCTTTTAGAGGGTTGGTTAAGTTACACACATAGCAATAGCTGGTTTGGCTCAAGTGGGTAGGTTGCCAGCCTATGGACCAAAGGGTACTGGGTTCGACTCCAGTCAAAGTCACATGCCCGGGTTGTGGGTTTGATCCCCAGGAGGGGGGCGTGCAGGTGGACCACTGATGTGTCTCTCTCTTTCTCTATGAAATCAATACAAATGTATTTTTAATTTAAAAAACACACACAATCAAGTACAATGCCACAGAAGGTGCACGGACAGAATGAAATGGGTGTTGGAGAAGGAGGTGCTTGGACTGGAACTTAAGGACAACAGAATGTCTCCCGAGGCTGAGTTTTCGGGGAGAAGATAAAGGCTTGGCATCATGTCTGAAGAGTTGGTACAGAATTAAAGACTGTCGGTCCAACTTCCCATTTAACTCAAGAATCCATTCTAGTTGATGAAGGAAGAAATCAGGAAGTGAGGTGAGGGGCGGAAGTGTGACTTGCAGGGAAAGGGCTTGGTTTATAGATCTGCTTTCCTTCTCGCCTCTGCCCATGAGCTTTATCAAGCTCCGTAACCTCTCTGAGAATTGGTTTACTCCTTGTGCCAAGGTTGTGGCATGCTGTAATGAACACGTGAGAATCTGTGGCAAGCATTAGAAACTCCAGGTTCATCTTCTCGTTATCTTGGCTAATCCCTACTCCTCTTGTAAGGCTCAGCTCGGGACTGGCTGGGGTGGGAAGTCCGGCACTGCTGTCCACTGTACCTTCCACTGCCACTGAGTGGCCCTGGCAAGTCCATCTCCTCACCAGCCTGTGAACTGCCGGAGGGGGTTCTGATTGAACCCCAGAACCTTACACGGTGCACAAGACGCACAATAATGCAGTGTAAGAGCATTGGCTTTGCCCTGGCCAGTGGCTCAGTTGGTTGAAGCCTTGTCCTGTACAATAAAAGGTTGTGAGTTTGATCCCCGATCCGGGCACATATAGGTGGGTGTCTCTCTCTCTCTCTCTCTCTCTCTCTCTCTCTCTCTCTCTTTCTCTCAAATCAATGAACATATCCTCAGATGAGGATTTTTAAGAAAAAAGCACTGACTTTGAATATCACACCATGAGAAGTTGAATCCTGGCTCAGCCTCTTACCAGCTTTGTGGCTTTGAGCAAGATCCTGATCCTCTTCCCTGAGCAAAGTGGGGATTTACTGAAACTCCCTCATAGGCTCTAGTGAGGTGCTTACAACGAGTTTCGTGATGTTTCCAAGTTACAGCTCAGACAGGAATGTATGGGTTTTAACGGTAACTTACGATTGTTGAAGTTTGTTATATAAAAAGAAGATAAAGCCTGGCCTGGGTGGCTCAGTAGTTGAGTGTCAACCTGTGAACCAGGAGGTCACGGATGGATTCCTGGGAGTTGTGGGGGGGGCGTGCAGGAGGCAGCCCATCAATGATTCTCTCTCATCAATGATGTTTCCCTCTCTCTCCCTCTCTCTGAAACCAATAAAAACATATTAATACTAAAAGAAGATAAAGTTGTCAATATGCAACCCCACTCTTTTCCTAAAAGGGCCGCGTTCAGGAGAACTATCTTGCCGAGATCCTGGTGGCTTGACCCTCGGGTGAGTGACATCCCTCCGCCAGGTGGGGGCGGAGCCTGTCTCTCCAGACCCCCCGAGGGGCGGAGCCGGCGCGCGGGTCACGTGAGGACGCGGGGGGCGGGCCCTGCGCGCGCTGGTCACGCGGCCGGGTGTTGACACTTCCGGGTGGGACCCGAGCGCGGCGGCGGCGGCGGGGCAGGGGCTGGCGGCGGGCGGCCACCATGGCGTACAGCGGCCTCACGGTGCCGCTGATCGTGATGAGCGTGTTCTGGAGCGTCGTGGGCCTCCTGGTGCCCTGGTTCATCCCCAAGGGTCCCAACCGGGGGTGAGTGCGGGCGCCGGGCCGCCGGCGGAGGGGGCGCGCGGCCGGGAGCGGCGGCGGGAGGGGGAGGGGAGAGGGCGGGCGGCCGGCGCGGGAGGCCTCGCGGGGCGGCCCTGACCCCGGGCTGGCCGCGCCGGGGACTCCCGGCCGCATCGCGCGGAGGGTGGCCTCCAGCGGGCCATGCGTGGGGGTGAGTTTCAGGGGGATTTTCTCTCTCGTCCCGTCCTGGGTGGGCGGGCGGGCGGGCGGATGTCGGAAACGGGTTCACACCGACCCAGGAAGGAGTTGGGGCTCGGGCTGCCGCGCTCCGCCCAGACGAGGCCTCGTTCGCCTCCGGGAAGGGGTCAGGCCAGGGAGGCAGACGTCGCCCTTGCACTTCGCACGCCGGCGTCGCAGTCGCGCAGGGCGGGCTGAGCCGCGACGTGCAGCCCAGGCCTCGCCTCCCGCGGGCGCCGGAGGGAGCCGGAGGGAGCCGGGCGGAGCCGGGGGGAGCCGGGCCCGGGCCGCCGGAGGGAGCCGGGCGGAGCCGGGGGGAGTCGGGCCCGGGCCGCCGGGGGGAGCCGGGCCCGGCCGCAGCGAGGCTCCGGCCGGAGGGCAGGCGGCTTGATGGTGCAGAAACCCTGCGTCATGCCTTCTGCAGGGCGCTCCCCGCGACCTTGCGTGTGAGAAGCAAGTTCTTAGGGTGATGGGTTGAGAAATACACTCCCCATGTCCAATAGAGCTTAACCTGTGTGGTAAGTAAACTTTTATTGTATGAAATAGAGGCTTATCTTCAAAGGAGCCTTAGCACACTTTTTTTTTTTTTTTTTGCCTTTTTGTTCCTCTTTTGCCTCTGAGTCATTTTTTCTCGGCAAGATCATGTGGGGTGAAACTTAGACTGAAGTCACCGTTTGTCAGGAGCACCATTTTCCTCTGAAATTAACTGGTGGCTTCCCAGTGCTTTGCCTGCAGAGCAAGCATTCAGTAAGCATTCTTTGAGTGGATAATTCCATGGCCTTTAGTAAAGGGAAAGGAAAATAATGTTTTGTGACCTGAGCCCTTCCTTGCTCTCTTAAATAAACGTGTATTATTAGACCCGTTACTTCCAAGTAATTTAAAAGTAAGACATCATGCAAGGAGGAGAAATGGTACATGAGATTCCACCAGGTCCCCTTACCTTCCTCCCTCTCATCTTCCCACGCAGTAATAGATGAAACCGAGAATGTCAGAATTCAGGGGTTATGAAGGCCGTTTATAGTAACCAAATGTAAGTTCTTAGACTTGTTTCTCCTCCTGGAGTTTTCTGTCTTCAACTATGAATTACACCAGCCATTGTCAACCGTTGTGCCACAGCATTTTAAAAACATGAATAGCTGACTATTTCGTCCGGGGCACTGACCTCTTTTCCTGGGATTGCCAAATAAAAAAATGACAACGGCCAACACAACCATAGCCGTCAGGTGAGAATGCCCTGTGATGAACCCTAAATATAGGTCATATAATCCAGTTGCATCTTATTGGTCAGGTTGGATAAGGTTACATCTGATTGGCTCATTCTTGATACCAATAATCCTTAGACAAACACCTGATTTAAAAAAAAAAAAAGTCATTTTGGAGCAAAAGGGGTAGATAATTACTATTATTTATTTTTATTTTTTGGAAATAAAAATTACACCTATATTTTTGTCAGATCGGATATATATATATATATATATATATATATATATATATATATATATGCCACAGAATTTCAGTCACTAGCCAAAACCGGTTTGGCTCAGTGCATAGAGCGTTGGCCTGCGGACTGAAGGGTCCCAGGTTCGATTCTGGTCAAGGGCATGTACCTTGGTTGCGGGCACATCCCCAGTGGGGTGTGTGCAAGAGGCAGCTGATAGATGATTCTCTCTCATCGATGTTTCTAACTCTCTATCCCTCTCTTTTCCTCTCTGTAAAAAATCAATAAAATATGTTTTTTTTAAAAAAAAGAATTTTAGTAACTAGTTTACATGTGTTATGACATGCAAAAGGTTGAAAATCACTGCATTACACTACTGTCTGCCTTTGCAGCCTTCATACGCAGAAAAGCATTTGTTAATGTGTTGGTAGCATTGACCACTCCTTTCTTAAAGACCTCCACGGGGGTCCCACCCGTTCCCCCAGCCCCGGGACTCCATGCCTATGCCACCTCATGTGCATTTCTGGCCCTAGTGTCACGATTCAGGTTTGACCTGCTAGTGACATGTTATCCGGGTCTAAGCCACAGCCTCCCCCCCCCCCCCCCCAATCCTATATTTCCTGCTCTTGGCAGGATTGAGCGGGTTTTAAAACACAGAGCCTCCTCGGAGTTACTGTATTCCATTTGGAGAAGCACTGCCCCTGCTGGGTGATTCCTGTGACCTTGAGCAATTTACCTAACTTTTCCACATTCCCATTTCCTCATTGTCAAGTGGAAATGTTAGTACGGAATTAGTACTGGTTTTCCTTTACCTCCTGAAAAAATTGCAAATTAATTTTTAAAAATACATGAAGGAGATGAATTGCTTCAAGGACTATGGTGAATTTTTAAAACAGGAGAGCCTTTTTTAATATATATTTTTGTATTTCAGAGAGGAAGAAAGAGGGAGAGAGAGAGAGAAACATCAATGAAGAGAGAGAATCATTGATCAGCTGCCTCCTGCATGCCGCCGCCTCTGGGGATTAAGCCTGCAACCCAGGCATATGTCCTTGACCGGAATCAAACTTGGGACCTGCTCTATCCACTGAGCCAAACCAGCCAGGGCCAGGAGAGCCTTTTTGATTTGAAGCGTTAAGACAACTTCATTAAGGAGATAGTAAAGTAAAGCACCTTCATTCATAAAGGTGCCCTGTGTGAGGAGAGGAAGGAAGACTTGGATGTTATCGACACATCCTCTTTCCTGGGAGACCCCTGCACATCAGAAGACGGCAGATTGGGTGGTGAGGTTTTCAGGACCTGGGAGGCAGGGAGAAAAAAAGGCAGAAAGGAGAACTTCTGAATCTACGTGTACCTGAGCGCCTTCCTCATTCTCTTCTGTGACTGACAAGTGTAGGATAAAAGGCCGAAATCAGGTCTGTGCCTGATCAGCTTTCCGGCCGTTCCTGTTGTTGGGGTTTCCCTCGTTCCTCTTCAGCCATCCGCACGCGGCTCCTTAGCAGTAGGTTGGGGGAGGGAATGGGGAGGAGACACAGGAATTGATGTGCCAAGAGTTATCAACTCATTTTTTTTTTCAAACATGCAGGACTTTTTCAGACATACATACAGAAAAGTAGGAAGAGTAGTATGACTACTGTATGCCACCAGGTAGATCCAGTAATTGTTATGCATTCACATTTGCTTTATCTCTGAATGAGTGTGTGTGTGTGTGTGTGTGTGTGTGTGTGTGTGTGTGTGTGTGTGAGAGCGCGCACACACACACACATAGCACTTTGATCTCAGACTCCCCTGTACACCTTTATCCTCCTTTCTTGCTTTGTTTTTCTCCATCTGCATTTCTGACCTCTGGCATATACTAGTAGGTAGGTAGATCAATCAATCGATCGATCTTGTTTGCTTATTGTTCCACTTGTTTGTTGTCTGTCTCCCCCACGATCATGTAGACTTCATCAGGGCAGGGGTTTCTCCTGTGTCCTTCACTCCTGTCTGCCCAGAGCGTGTACATACCAGGCACTCAATGAAAATCTGTTGAATGAATGAATGGATGTGCCAGTGTAATAACCATAGAGAACACACACCCACAGCACTTCTAGAGCATGAGTTAAAAATATCAATAGGAGTTCTGATCTTTGCTTCCCGCCTTCTAGGAGACAGTCCTTCTTACTCTGTGTGTGGGGAGGAGAGGTGAGGGTGGGGGGAGACCTTTCTTTGGACATGACTCTTGGGGGTGGGGGTGGCTCTGAGAGATGTGAAGCCGCAGGGTGATGCAATGAAAAGAATACTTTAGAACAATGAATCCAAGGTGATTGCCCATAGAATGAAAGGAAAGGAAGACAGTTGGACTGTGCCACCCGTTAGCTAGACGAACTTGATAAATTTCCGTCCTAAGGTGGGAACGGGAAGGAAGAAGCCCACTAGGGAAGGATGCTTTAGAAGGACTAGCCCACAGCAGTTGGTGACTCCGAGGGTGCAGAGGAGGCATGAGCAAAGAGTTGACAGCTCTGAGGGTGGGGTGGTGGGTGGAATGGCAGAGCTGCTTCTGGGGAGCAGGAGATTCAGAGGGGAGCCTTTGGGAGGCGAAATGGGAAGAGATTGCATGGAGCCAGTTTTAGAAGTGTTGACATTCACCAGATTTAACTTTTTCAGAGAGGAATGGAGACGGGGAGAGGTCAACACTAGAGAGTCACATTTTTAGAAGTGCAGTGTCATTTTGTGGTAGAAGGGCCCAATGGGGTAGTTCCTTGGATGTCAAATGAATTGTCACTGCGTTCAGTTTTAGGTGGGTTTGGATTAGACATCTAAGCGTGGCATCAGTGCATATCCCTTTAAATACAAATGTTTAATTATTTACTCTAACTTCTACCAAATGCACTCCAGGTGCAGTGCAGTGTGGGCGCTGGGACAGATGCAGGTGCATTTTCTGGGTGCACAGTCCCTGCTTGTTTGATTGCTTGGGAAGGGATTGAACCACCCTGCAGTGTCTGCTTAGTTTGCAAGGTTCTAATTGTTGTTTGTTGTTGTTTTACAGAGTGATCATCACCATGTTGGTGACCTGTTCAGTTTGCTGCTATCTCTTGTAAGTAACTTTTTCCTAAAGTGATAAGCATTATCCGTGGCATTTATAATGTATGTGATGGGAAATGAAATAAGTGGAGCATGGTTGTTGTGAAACTTGACAGCTTTGTTTCATTGAAGCTTGTCCTCATGTCTGAAGAATAAAAGTAGCACACTTTAAAAAAAAAGTTTAAAAACCCCACAAAATTTTAAAAAAGAAAAGTTAGCACACATTTTCTATGTTCAGTATTTATATTTACACAATTTTATAATTATGCCATTACTTACATAATCTATACTAATAAAAGGGTAATATGCTAATTATACCTGGAGACCAGACATCTTGCTACCTTCCTTCCAGATAAAACCACAGTGGTGGGGGCCGAGGCAGAGGTGGTTAGGGGCAATCATTCCAGCATGGGAGGGCAGTTGGGGGCCATGAGGCTGGCAGGGGAGGGCAGTTGGGAGCCACAAGACTGGCAGAGGAGGACAGTTGGGGGCCATCAGGCCAGCAGGGGAGTGGTTAGATGGTGATCAAGCTGGTAGGCAGGCAAGTGGTTAGGAGTCAGCAGTCCTGGATTGCGAGAGGGATGTCTGACTGCCAGTCTAGGCCTAAACTGGCTGTGGGATATCCCCCGAGGGATCCCGGATTGGAGAGGGACTCCCCCCTCCCTGCATGAATTTCGTGCACCGGGCCCCTAGTTATATATAAGTATATTTACATAAAAACTGGACAGATACTCTCTCCCTCTGCCAACCCAAGTACAGTTTATGCCCATCAGAAACTGTCATTGTAGTGCTTTGTAGTTCACTATTGTAAAATATTTAGGCCTCATTTCACGTAAATATCTCACCATCTCAAATAAAGCCATTCTTTTTAGTTTGTTTGTGTCCATGGACTATGCATATATGTTCTTTGATTAATCCCCTGTCCCCGTAAAAGTCATTCTTTTTTCTGACTGTTCATCTACCGAACTGAAGTTGAGCTAAAATTGTAATCAAGTAGAGTAAGAACAATTTTTTAAATAAAATTTTTAAAAATTAATCTATTTTTGTGAATCCTCACCAGAGGATATTTTTTCCATTGATTTCTTTAGAGAGGGTAGAAGGAGGGAGGAGGAGGAGAGAGAAAACACATTGATGTGAGAGAGAGACATCGATTGGTTGCCTCCTGCACTCACCCTGACTGGAGCTGAAGATTGAACCTGCAACCCAGGTAAGTGCCCTTGACCAGGAATTGAACCCATGTCCCTCTGGTGCACAGGCCAGTGCTTCAACCACTTAGCAATCCAGGCTAGGACAAACATTTTTAAATTTAAAAGTGTAATAATTAGCATCTATTTGTATAGATTATATTCATTTATATAAACTGCTGAGTAAATACTGTTTTAGGGTATGTAAGATAATCCTCAACATATATGTTTGGGATACTGTTATTTAGCCTCATGAGTGGCAGAACTGCAGTTTAACTGTTTGAAAGATGTTTCCAGCTCTTGTCCACCCTCTCCCCTTCAATGGGTAGTGGCACCAGGCAGACCCCGGGAAAAATCTGAGTATTAGTCAGTCCATAGAGAAAGCTTCAGAGTATTCAAAGGCAAGCTCTTGCCTCTCACTGTCTAGATTTCAGACCATTTTCCCCTTCGCACCAACGTGTTGTGACAGCCGTGTTGACTGGGTTCATACTGTCATCGGTGTATTCACAGAGCTAGTGCACAGATTTCCAAAATTATTTTTTTCTTTTCCTTGATTATATGTCCTACTTATTAGCAAGTTATCTGTCTAAACATTGGGTGTAACTTTGCATACCTGCTTCCACAAAGGGGTAGGATTCCACAGTAAATCAGAAAGTCAAAGAAAGCCTCGCTGTTTGGTGCTAGTAGGTACCGGTTATTTCTTGAAAGAGCCTCTTGAAGGAAGACACACCCAAAGGAACTGGATTTTCTAGGCAAGGTCATGTTTTGAAATACATTCATGGACTTTTTAATTGCTTTCTGTTTGTGGCAATATTTTCCTCTTCCCAGTTTGTTCTAGTTGAAGGTTAGATTCTGTGGGGCGTGACGTGTCTGAACTCGGAATAAGCCAGGATCTCTGCCAGTGCGACCAGTTTGTGTTCATAGTTCAGAGAGGAAAGCCAATTTCAAAACAGAAATCCAACTGGGGCCCGGCCATCGTGGCTCAGTGGTTGAGTGTCGACCATGAGGTCACAGTTCAGTGCCCAGGTTGTGGGCTCCATCCTCAGTGTGGGGCATGCAGGAGGCAGCCGATCAATGATTCTCATCATTGATGTTTTTATCTTTCTCAACCTCTCCCTTCCTTTCTGAAATCAGTAAAAATATTTTTAAAAAAAGAAAAAAAGAAATCAAACTGGGGACAGGCTGATTGCTGGTGAAACTTCTGAGAGATGTCAGATGGGAAGCTGGGTCTAAGGAGAGATGGTTGAGGGCCTGAGACTGTAATGTCCCCAGGCAGTGGTTGTCCACGGGGCCGCGGCTGGCATCCTGTGGGCAGAGGCCAGGGCTGCCGCTGTCCTTCCCGCAGTGGGCAGGACAGCCCCTCCTCCCAGCAAAGAACTGTTCAGCCCCCGATGCCAGTGCTGCTGCCACCGAGAAACAAGCCTAAGAGAGAGGCCAGGGCCCGAGCTCAGGAATGCCAGCTTGTAGGTGCTTTGATGAGGAAGGGCCAGCAAACAGCACCCTTGAGCCTTCCCTGTTGAGGTAGGGGGCGTGGCCAGAATGATGACGAAAGCAGAGGGTAGTACACTCAGCAGGCATGCTCCCCAGGATGGAGGTCAGTGTTCCCTAAGAGTGGGAGAGAACTCTCTGGAGGCCGCATGGCAGGGGGGGTGGGGAGGACCAAAGAAGTTTGTACTCCCATCGCCAAGCCTGAGCCATCTGGTGTCAGCCTTTCTGAGTGACAGAGCCCCCAGGGAGCCAGGTGTCAGGGCAGCTGGAGGCAGCCTGAGTGTGAGACTAGGAGGAGGTGTGTGAGTGAGTGGCAGCTCTTGGAGCAAATGACAGAGACCCAGGGGAGGCGGGTGGGGAAGGGGAAGGGCGGGATGTTGGATCAAGTTGTGAGATGAGCAGAGCAGTCTGGGAAGGAATTTGGATCATGGTAGATGGTCCTGGGAGGTTTGGGGGAAATATTTTTTCTGGCAAAAATTGAGATAAGAGAAGAGATCTGTAGAGCTTAGCTCTTACAGTTCCTGTTGGTGGGCCAGGCTGCACCTGAGGCTTTCCATAGCGGGCAGTCGGGAGGCCTGGGGGTTGGGCACGCTGCTTGCCAGTCCCGGCACTGGGATGTTGGGTCGGGCTTGGTTTTGTTCCCAGTACAATTGCACCATTGATTGAACAATTTCCTTTCTCCATTCAGTTGCTTTGGCATCTTTATTCAAAATGACTTGACCACATACGTGTGAGTCTATTTCCAAACTATCTGTTCTGTTCAGTGACCTCTTTGTCAAGGCTTATGATATACCATGCTGTCTTGGGTATTGTAGCTTTGTATTGAAATCAGAGTCCTCCGTGTGTGTTCTGCAAGGTTTTACAATAACCACCTATGTTTCAGAATCACTGTCGGTTTCTCCAAAAAGGCCTGTTCACTATTCTTCATTCGTCTCCAATCTGTTAGTGGGCCCACCAAAGATTTTTTTTTTTCAGTTTGTGTATTATACCTTTTAGTTCTAAAATTTCCACTGAGTTCTTCTTTTTATTGTTTTAATTTATTTTCTGAGATTCCCTATCTCTAGTACCATCCAATAGTTGTTTTTTACATTTTGTTATTAGAGTTTATTAATATATTGTCTGTAGGATGAGTTTGATTCTCTGCTATTACCGGAACCAGAACCTCACCTATTGACATTTTTATTTTCCGGTAGTTTAGTTGTTATTTCTATAGAAGTTCTTTTGCTTCTTTTATAGTTTTGCTTCCCTCTCCCTTTTTCCTTTTCTTCCTCCTTGCCTCCCTCTCCCTCTTCCTTCTTTCTCCCTGCACATATTTTAAGCTTATCTTATTTCTTAAGACATAGTTTATTTATCATCTGTATCTGATCATTCCAGTATCTAAAGCCCTTCCATTTCTGTGTGTGCTCTTTGCTGCCTTCTACTTCCGTATGTGTTCAGTTATGGTTGACTGCAAGCTGTTAATTTTCCCTGTAATTTTACATGTATCCCCTTCTTCGGGGTCTGGTATGAAGGCGAGCCCTCCCAGAAAGGAGTCACGTGCTTCTGTTAGATGCCTGAGGCCATCACCAGTGTGGCTTAATTAAGTAAATTCTGGATATGTGTTTTATATTTTAGAAACCAGAGAATGGATTTGAGCTGTAAACCATCATGATAACCAGTTCTCAGTGGTGACCAGTTCTTCCTTCTTGGAACTTCTATTTAAGACAGGCGGTTTTCCTAGCGTTTCTCTTGAGGGGGTTCTGTTTGGTTTGTCTTCACCTTGGGGTCTCGGTTTTTGTGGGGACGTATGTGAACATCGTATTAGATTCTTTGCCTTGTCTGGGCCCGGGCTTTACCTGCTGGTCCCCTTCGGATTCAGTCCCTCTGCTTTAGTGTACGGTCTCAAGCACGGAGAAAGCTCTCTGCAGTCACTTCCTTTCCTCTCCGGGTACTTGCCTGCACTCAGCCTTTTGGTCTGAGAATTACTTACACTTTTCTCAGGGATACACTGAAAATATTTGGCTGTCTTGACTATTTACAGTGGAAGGGAAATCTGCCAGATGAAAAGTTTATTTTTCTTATTCTGACTGTATAATTTTTTCCCTTTATAATTTGGCAGATAAGAGTATTGTTACAGACTTTGATCTGGAAGGCCTGGTATAGAGAGTATGGAGAAAAGAAAGGAGAGGTATTTTAAGAGCTGGCGAAAGTAGACCATACCTCTGCTGTGTGAAAGGATCGAGATAGGGTTGGCATCGATTAGTGAAAAATCATTTTGTGCCTTCTCGTCCAGAGCTTGGGGTCCTCTTCTCAGCTCCCATGGCTGTGGCAGAATTAAGTTCCTTGTGGTTGTAGGACTGAGGTCCTAAACCCGCTGGCTGTTCATTTCGGGTCATTCTCAGCTCCGAGAGACCACCCACATTCCTTGTGGAGCAGCCGTTCCAACTTCAAAGCCAGGAATAGAGTCTCCTTGTGTAAAATCCTTCTCATCCGGTAGCAGTCTGAGTCTAATAAGGAGATAAAAACCACACAGTAGGTTAGGCAGAGGAAGTGTAACAACATTTTATAAGCTCTGACAGAAGAGTGTAAGATATAAGGAAACTCAAGATGATCCTCCGGCTGAGGGAGACCCAAGGAAAGACAGACTTGGAAAGGATTCGGACCTCGCTGGAGAAGGTGTGGCCAGGCTGGAGTTGCTGGGTAAACAGGATGCCACCTCTTGATACAGGAGAGAGCAGGTGGCCAGGGCCTGGGTGTGGAGCCATGTTCCTGTGCCAGTGCAGCCGGCCTCCAGAGACTATGGGTTATGCAGGGGCTCTGGTGTTGGGGTCAGAGGGCTGCCGGGAACTAATTTCCAGGCTGAGGCTACGAGACCAAAGACCAGCCATGCCTGGGCCCGAGCCTGCTGTCCCAGATGTCCACCCCACAGACTCCCTGTCCCCGCCTGCACTTTCCCTCCAGCTCCCTCACCGAGACAGCTTATCACTGTGCGCTTTAAGGAGAGAAGAAGGAGCTCAGTTGCTTGAGTGCACACTAAAGGAGATGTTCCGAGCTAATCACTCGTAAGTGACACACACGCTCCACACGCCTTCGTCAGGGAGAGCCTGTCCCTTTTCGGAACGCTCCCAAGTAGGTCACGTCCACCCAGAACGACTTCCCTTTCCTCGGGCAGCTGGCTGTCAGAGACTGATCACAGGAGTGGCCATCGTCCTGTTCACGGTCTCGGGATTAGACGGGGTGTGCATGCCAGGGGTTGGGTATCTTGGGGGACATCCAGGAATTCTGCCTGCCACAGAGGGGAGGGGCGGAGAAGAGGCGGAGACGAGGATGACTCAGCGCTGCGTGAGGAACTCCTGTGCGGTACACCGGTTGTATTTCATTCCGGGCCTCAATGCATCGTCGCTGTCTCACGGGAAAGAGGAGGAGTGACTAGTATTTATTAAACGTCTGTTTGTCAGCCACTCCACAGAGCATTTCATGTACTAGTATTCTCTATTTCTTAACATCTGGAGGCAGGGATTATTATCTTCATTTTACAAAAGGGGGAACTGAGGCTTGGGGCTACTTGCCTGGAGACCGTCGGCTAATATTCATGACAAGTGACCCAGTGCACAGATTTGTGCACATGGAAAGGAAATTAATTAGAAGGGGCCGGTGGGGCAGGACTGGGTGAGATGGGCCAGACACGCACTGGAGCCAACCTCTCATGGTCCCTAGTCCCTCCTGGTGCCAGTGGAGTGAGTGGGGGTCCCTCTGGCAGGTGGGGTCCCTTGGCTTGCCTGGCCTGCGGGGATCTGGCTGAAACCGGCTCTCTGAGATTCCCTGAGGGTCCCCGAGTGCGAGAGGGCACTCTGCAAAGTTGTTGTACGGAGTGTGGAACGCAAATGCAATAGTGCAGTAAACCGGATTCGGGGCCAACAGTGCCCCAGCAACATGATGCATGGCCCCGTGAGGAATCAGGCTCCCTCCTTCCTGGTTTTGGGGTGCGTCACCAGAGAACCACTGCTGCCAAGTCACTGCAGCTTGGCAGCTCCTGTGTTGAGTGTTAGCCCCCTGGTGGTTAGTGCACATCATAGCGACTGGTCAGACAGTCAGACACTTAGCATATTAGCCTTTCATATATGTAGATAAATAGCTGGGATTAAAACCCAGCCCTGCCCAGTACTGAATCCATATTTTCTAATAGCATCCAATAATACGTGCCTTTGAACGGGTTTGTGTCAGTGGATTGGGATGGGGGCAGATAATAGATTATCTCGGTGGAGATAGTGCAAGTCACTCTTCTGTGCCTCTGCTGTCTCTTAAGGTCACTTGTGTCATCACCCTGGCAGGAGGGACAGTGGATCAGAAGAGAAGTCCTTGCCAACAGGGAAGCTAGGCATTTATCCGCTTGATCTGTGCGTCACCAGGAAGTAGCCATGCCTCTCTGTTCCCTGTTCTCATATCTGAATGTGAAACAAAAGAACAAAGCCAGACCTGAGAGAGTTGGGAGTAGCCCTATCTGTGGGGGAGGACATGCAGTCTGGCTGGAGAATCCTAATTATCCAGAGCTGAGCTCATGGCCAGGGGCCTGGGAGTGTGTGGAATGAACCCTCCCAGAGCACATCCCACTGCTCCCAGCTTCTCTCTCACTAGCGCCTCCCCGCCCCCCCCCCCCTGCTCCCCGCAGGGCTTGGTCCCTCTGCTCATTCCTCTTTGCAGCCCCAGAGCTGACCTGGAGCCTGGCATTGGTAACGATTGTGGGATAAACCAGGACCTTTGTGTCAGCTGGTACCGTGGGACTCTAGGGCGTAGTGTCCTGTCTTTGGAATAAAGAGCATGGACTTGTCTTCGGGCCCATGCCAGCTCTGCAGACTGATGTCACTGCACCATTGCTGCCCCGGGCATTTGAATAACCTCAGAGGGTTGGTTAGGAGGCAGGACTTGGGTTATGGGGACACGTGGAACAGCTTGGCAGATTTGAAGGGTACATTTCGTTCTCTCTTCCTGGACACATGAAATAATAGGATCATTGGAATATGACCTCTTCCTCCACCCACTTCCATCAATTCAGACTGGGTTTTCCCCTCCCAGTTCTCCGCCGTGTTTGTGGGAGTTCCAAGTCGGGTCGGAGTCGGAGGGCAGGCACAGAACTCAGCTGGCCAGAGGGGCACAGTTCCCCCATGAAATTCCAGAGGAAAGGCCTGGGCCGTTCCCCAGGGAACTTTTGGAACTGTGGTTTGTTGGGCTTTTTAAGTGAGATGTTTCACTTGAATCAAAACATTAAAAGTAGTATGGAAAATTAAATTCAAAAAAGTTTCTCGCCGAAACTGGTTTGGCTCAGTGGATAGAGCGTTGGCCTGCGGACTGAAAGGTCCCAGGTTCAATTCCTGTCAAAGGCATGTACATTGGTTGCGGACACATCCCCAGTAGGGGGTGTGCAGGAGGCAGCTGGTCGATGGTTCTCTCTCATCGACGTTTCTAGCTCTCTATCCCTCTCCCTTCCTCTCTGTAAAATATCAATAAAATATATATTTTTTAAAAAGTTTCTCAATGTGACCTGAGCAAGCAAAGTAGATTTTGTTCTTGCTTCTAGATATTTCTTCCGTACCTCAGGAACCGAAGGCCTGTCCTGGACTTAATCAATAATCAGCAGATGGCTTCTCTATTTCCTTATCCCCCTGATCAGTTTAGATTTTGCTGAATGGATGCCTTCGAAGTGCCAGTGCTTCAGGTGGCTTTTGCGGTGGGAACGTTCGTCCGACTGGTTTCCGGTGCAGGAGCTGCTGCCACCTAATAAGTATCGTGAGCACAGGCCACTCACTTAGCCTCTGCCTGCCTCAGTTTCCCTAACTGCATTCTGGGAGGCTTGAAGGAAAGGTCCCGGTGAAGCAGAGCGCCCATAATGTCACAGGCTCTCTGGTCATTACAGTGTGCAGCCAGGAGGGAGGACCCTGCACAGCGTCACAGGAAGCACGGGGAGCCGGTGTGGCATTCAGTACTCGGTGTTTTGGGTGAAGAAGGGGACAGGCTAGTTTAGGGTCTAACATGCTTTTTCTTCAGGTGTCCGAGCATTGGCCAGTTACTTCTGTCTGACGGGAGGCCGGGCGGCTGCTTTACAGCCAGCGGCTCTGCCTGCCGGGTTGGGGAAGTCCTGGGCCTGTGGAATTTTCCATGACTGAGCTCTGCCCCGTGAGTGAGTGTTCGCTGCAGTCACAGAGCGTTCCAGTGTGTCTGCCTGTGCTGCCCTCCCCTCCTCTGTTCCAGTGTCAGAGCTGTCACACCCCGACTACACGGCATTCTGTTTGTGTTTAATACTCTGGTTCTCAGGTCGGATCAGAGGATCTCATCTGAATTAGCTTTTTGTTTATGAAGTGAGTCAGCCTGCGGTATCTGCTCTAGCCCCATCTTCTCAGGTGTCCTGTTACCTGTCACAAACCACCTTTTGTGGGGCGGGCGGGCCGGGCAGGTGCACTGTTCTGTAGGCGCAGGCTTCTGTGTGGGTCTGGGCATAGCTGAGCAGAATCGGCCTGTGGGCCCTTAGCTGGGAAGATTTCTAAACACGACAGTAAAAGGAAGAATAGAGACCCAGCCGGACAGTGGCCTGTTGGGTAGGCCAGTTCCCCTCTTCTAGGGGGAGTCAAGGTCCTAACACTTCTTTGCTTTGGTTCCGGCTCCGTGGTTCTCCTATGGCACGGGGTGTGTGAATTGTTCCACCAGACAGAAAACCACTGCGGGCAGTGCGAGAAAGCGTCAGAGACACTGTGTGCTGCTGCTCACGCCCTACCCCGGGCTCTGTAACACCCATTGTACTTCCTGCAGAAGCGGTCCTGACCCAGAGCCGCTCCTTGTCACCGACAGTTGTTAAGCCAGCCGCTCGGTTCCGCTCTGGGGCTCAGCCTCGTGGCGATGGTGGTTAGAGAAGGGGCCCTCGGGTACAGCCTGAGTGGGAGATGGTGGGCCGAAATTTAACCTGGCGGTCCCGGCACAAGTGGGTGTGGCATCTGGGCTGCAGGTCTTAGCATCTGTAGAATGGATAAGGAACACTCGTTCCTCCTGAGCTTAAAGTTAGGTAAAAACACTGAGGGGGCAGCGGGGGTGGGCTGGAGGGAGCCCATGGGGGGAAGGAGGACTATGTCATATTTTCAAGAATAAAGAATAAAAACAACACTCTGAGGTAAAGACGTGTGAATTCAGGAAATCTTAGACACTTAGGCTAGGAATCGAGAAACTGAGAAAAGACAGCTGTCCTGTGAGGAAGCCTCGCTGCTTAAGGCAGGTGTGTCCTGTGACTCGGCTTGTGCTAAGCTGTCAGCCTGGCTCCCTCATTCAGCACGATGGGTTATGAACTTGTATTGAAGGTTGGTCTGAACAGAGCCGACATAGGTTTGATAAACCCATTCTGATTGAAAATGGTCCTGTTCCCGCATGATTTCACCACTTCCGTTGTCATTCCTCCCCCATTATTCTTTCAGTTGGCTGATTGCAATTCTGGCCCAGCTCAACCCTCTGTTCGGACCGCAGCTGAAAAACGAAACCATCTGGTATCTCAAGTATCACTGGCCTTGAGGAGGAAGACCCGCCGCCCCGCCATCGAGGTGACTATGCCCTGACCTTCCTCATCAGTGTTGTCAGTCACCCTGCTAGAGTTTGCCTTGACTTTTCCTCAGAGTTCTGTGGCCACTTTACCACTTGGCAAGGGCTGGCACTGAGAGCAAGCATGATCTCATGAAGAGACGTAAATTTGGGACGTAGGCCATGTGCTTTACCAAAGGGTTTATCCCCAGATTCTCTTAAATTCTGTTTGAAACCCAGTGTGATGGACAGGATCGACTTGGCATGCTGGCTGTTAGACACGGTTCGGGAAAGCGACCACTGGTAGTTGCTGTTACGAGACCCAGCAGCTTCAAGAAGTGGCCGGCAGATTTGACGTGGGCATTGCTGAGTGCTCTGGGTAGAGAGAGACGGGTGCTTTTTGAAAATTGGTCTTCACACTGCAGCTTTTATTCGGTTCTGAGTATTGGAGGTCAGGAGCGGTAGCGCGGAAAGATTGAAACACCAGCTGAGAGGCAGGAAGCTGCTGTGTAGTTTGTTCCTGTCTCCATCGTTTTGATAAAGGGGAGTTAGCGCTCAGTGTTTGGGTTCTGGCGCAGCTCTGGGGCAAGGGCGCCTCTTTGGTGGCACTGTGCCTGCCAGGAGACATGGTGTCTGGCTCCCTGGCTTCAGTGATGCTAAGGGGGTTCAGGTAACGGCAGCCTGGGCCTCCAGTTGTGAGGTTCTCTGTCGACCTTTCACCAGTGGCGTCATCCATCAATGAGTGTGATCTGAATTGAGTGTTACCGGAGAAATGGCAAATGGTGAGTTTCTAGTTCTATATTTGATTTGAAGTTCTTTTTTTTTTTTTTTTTTTTAAATATATTTTATTGATTTTTTACAGAGAGGAAGGGAGAGAAATAGCTAGAAACATTGATGAGAGAGAAACATCGACCAGCTGCCTCTTGCACACCCCCTTCTGGGGATGTGCCCGCAACCGAGGTACATGCCCCTGACCGGAATCGAACCCGGGACCTTTCAGTCCGCAGACCGACACTCTACCACTGAGCCAAACTGGCTTTGGCTGATTCGAAGTTCTAAAAGAACTTCCCCTCATCAATGAGGATTATTGAGTAACCTTGAATTACAGATAATACAGGAAAAGCAGGATACATATTTAATTTAAATTTTTAAAAATTTCAGACTACAAGTTGTTGGTGCTCAAGTGTCTTCGGGGGTACCCAGTGAGGTTTCTTTTTCCCCCTTTTTAATTGTAATCACTCACATTTATTATCTTTTTTATGTTCCACTAGAGGCCCGATGCATGAGATTCGTGCAAGGGGCTCCGCTCTTGCAGCCCGGCTTCGTCCGGAAGGTCGTTCGGCTGTCCGGTCTAATTAGCATAAGAACCCTTTTATTATTATAGAGTGTTCTTTCTTTGGCCTATGGGAGCCTGTCTAAATGGGCTTCTGTGTCCTTTTGATACTATTCTTGTTCGTCTCCTTACTTTCTGGCAACATCAAGATGTCCCAGACCCTTCTGCTGTGTGTCCTGGCCCAGGCTTCGAACCAATTGCTCCTCCAGTTGCTTTCTGAATTTCCCACAGAAAGGAGCCTGGCTCACTGGCCAGTCCTCCAGCCCAGCTGGCCCTGGTTCCTTTCAGTGGCGATGGTATTCACAAGTCAGGATCTGATGGCTAGGTGCGCCTGTTTTTGCCAGTGTGCTGTTGCTTCTGAGTCTTTACAATGGGCAGAGCCAGAGGTGTGTATTTTTAAGAAGAAAAAGGATCACCAGTTTATGTTAGCATTTCCAATTCAAATTTGACATTACAAGTTTTTTACTTCTTTGGTTTTATACTTGAGTATCATTCATATATACTATAAATCTTAGCTCCTAAAGACAGTAACTTAATTATTTACTTTTCTTATCCTACAGTACATATAAAATAGTTTCAAACACCATTATAACTACCAACTATAACTTTATTGAGTACAGTTTAGGATCTCTTTTCTGCTTTATTTGTCCTTAGAACAAATAAAGAACAGAATGCTGTATTCTGAAATCCTTGAAATAATTATTTTTTTCTGGGGGTTATCAATTTGATAGGTAGTTAGATTAAGTTTCATTTTGTGTTTAATTCATGATAATTTTTTTTATTTGCTGCTATTTTGAATATTTCCAAAGTCAATATTTGGAAAACATATTTCCAAAGTCAAAATTATAAGCAAGATATATTCAGAGAAGTCTGTCCTTTGGGTGTTTCATTTTGCTTAGGATAAGCAAAGACATACGTGTGTGTGTGTGTGTGTGTGTGTGTGTGTGTGGTGGTTTATCTCCCCCCTCCCCCACACACACAAGGCTATTATGGAAAACATATCCGTACTATTCTATAGCTTGCTTTTTCCCTGAACACTGAAGCCTAGAGCTTGCTCCTATCAGTGTATAGAGATCTTCCTCAAGTCTTTTCATAGCCATTGATGTCCTTCTGGGTCTCTCTAGTCTTTTGCTATTGTTAATAAAGCCACAATAATATCCTGTGCATATGACATTGTATTTTTTTTTAATCATCACCCAAGCACATGTTCATTGATTGTTTTTTTTTTTTTTCTTTTTGAGAGAAGGGGAGGAGAGAGGGAGAGAGGGAAAAAAATAAAACACATTGATGTGGGAGAGAAACATCAATAGGTTGCCTCCCATACACACCTAACCGGGGGTCGAAACTGCAGCCTAGGTCCTGACTGGGAATTGAACCCACACCTTGCAACGTATGGGACTGTCCCAATCAACTGAGCCACACTGGCCAGTGAGACAATATATATTTTTGCTAGTGATCTTTGAGTTAGATTCTCTGAAAATGAAACCTCTGGGTTAAAGGTAAAAATACTTTTTTTAGATATTACATACTCCGTTCTCTAGGGATTGTGCTGTTTTTGCATTCCCACCAACAGTATAACCTGTTTCTAAGCTGGATTTGTGCCAATCTGATAGGTAAATAGTCATTTTTTCCCCTCTTTGCCCAAAGGCGTTTTGATTTCCCTCTTACATGGATTTTTTTTTTTAAAGATCGGATTCATAACACTTTTTTACCTGCCTCCTTGCCCCGTTCTCCAGTTTTCTAATTTTTTTAACTATGGTGACTGTTAGTTAAGGAGCCGATGGGGCTTTAAAGCTGAGAACTTCCAGCACTGCCTGCGTGACCTCTCCGCGCCTCACCTCCTTCCCTTAGGATCGTGCTGTCTGGCTTTGAATACGCTGGTGTGTGGGTCTGCAGGTCTCATTGGCTGTCCTTTCCTTCTCCTGTGTGTGTGTGTGTGTGTGTGTGTGTGTGTGTGTGTGTGTGTGACCTAACTGATGAATTCCTAACGTTTGCACTCTGGTCCACAGCACCAACTGGGGCTGCTGCTTGAAACCCTTATATTGGGAGGTGGTTCCTTTAAAAGCAAAGTGCCAGGAAGCAGAAGGGCATGCCAGGCGAACCCTAGTTAGGTCCATTCCACGTTTGTGGTTTGATTATTGCAGCACCAGGACTCTAGGCCTCTGGCGGGACCACATCAAGAGATCCGATGTGTGTGTTGCATTGGAGCAACAGAACTCTTAAGACGTAAACTCAAAAGATTGAGCTCATTTTGAACTTGGAACTTCTGTGGTGAAGTGGGAAGATGAAGAGGTGCCTTCTTCATCTGGCGAGGAACGGTGTTTGATCTCGTACGTGGTTTGTTTGAGAACCCAGGCTTGGAAATGAGCAGGTGTGAGTTAGACAGGTATTCAGCAAGAGGAAGATGAGAAGCAGTTGTGAAAGCTTTGGGAGAACTTTAGACAGGGGCAGTCCGCTGGGTCTGAACGATACGGTTGAACACCTCGTCCACGTTTTGCTACTTCCATCACTTTCCCTGCCGGGATTTTCTCCCGGGTATCCATAGGCTGAGTGCCAGCATGTTACATTCATTGGCTGCAAGTTTTGCCCGAACTGGTCAAAACAGTGCTCTCTCCATCTTCCCCTGCCAGCTTGTCCCCCTCACCGTGGCACTGTCACAGCAAGGCTGCTGTTTACGGCGAGGTCCCGTTTCCACAGCCTTGGGTGTCATGCTAGTGTCATGTAGTCTCCTTGGAGTGGATTTGGCTTCAGCCCCAGTGTCCTGGAGTTGGCTGGTTTGCCACGTCATGGTACCGTGTTAGAGGAGCTAATACAGTGTGCCATGGCCCTACAGGGCAGCAATTCTGTTTTAGTCCAAAGTCTAGACCGTGGGCGGGGGGAGGGGGGTGGACAAGAAAGGGTTTGGGTAATTAGGCCCCTGCTCTGGGGGAGGGGGGGCTGTTTTTCTGTGCATTCCAAACATATCTGAGTGCTCATGAGGCAAAAGCACTGAGTGGGCATGTCAGGGAGCCTGTGGAACAAAGCCGTGCCTGTGGCAGCAAAGCGGTGCGAGCTGCTCTGGGTGCAGCGTGTCTTTGATCTGATCTCTGCGCATTCTGCGGCCACTTCAAGCTCAGCCACGTCTCCATTTCCCTTCCTGATGCCACAGTTTCCTCTGTCACTTAGCATCAGAACCCGTCGATCCTTTCTTCCTCCTCTTCCTCGAATCCAGTTGACCCTGTTGACGTCTCTGTCTGTTCCTCGGACTCAGTCACTCAGCTCCGGGTTCCTGCAGTGGCTCCTCACCGGTCTCCCGTTCCTCCAGTCCGTGTATCCCCAGCCTCGCCCGTGTGTCTTCCTGGCAGAACTCTTCCGGAGTCAGCTCACGGCCCGGCCGGAACCCTCGTCCTTCTCCGTGGGCTGGAGCAGGTCTTTTAACCTGAGGCCCCTGGGTGCAGCGGGTACAGGCCCCTTGAAATGCTGTGTACCTTGTCGTAAGCTCAGCTTTGTCAGAGTCACCAAAGGCCCCTGAGCCACAAAAGATCAGAAGGACTGGTCTGCAGGCATGTCCACTTTCTAACGTGGCAGTCCGGGCCTCCCGGTCTGCCCTCTGACCACCTTGGCAACCTTTGCTCCGCTTCCCTCCGTGACCTGTGGTTCCTGCCCACTGCTTTCATGTTCTTGACCTACTTAGCTTTCCTTACCCTTTCCTGCCGCTCGCTGCCTGCAACGTTCATTAATTTAGATAGCAGTTAGGAAACACCGTTTTTCATTCTTCGGTCTTATTCTGCTCCCCCGTTCCCTTGCAGTTCTTTCTGGTGCTTCTTGGTGAGTGTCCAGCCTGCAAGGCCTTGCCCTTCTTCCCTGGCCACTTGGTTTCAGAGGAATGTCTTCCCCCTAAATGTGTTTAGCTCCCGGCTTTTGCCATTCATTTGACTTGCTAAATACCAGTACACACCTTAGTTTGCTTAAGTACCTCTTGTCCATCTCCTGCAGTAAGTACATACATTACACATAACAATAGACAAGGAATTATTTTGTGAATTTGTGATATCTATTTGTGAATAAAAATATATTCAGCCCTAGCCAGATTGTCTCAGTGGCTATAGCATCGGCCCTCCAATGAAGGGCTGTGAATTTGATTCCGGACAAGTGCCATACCTCAATAGCAGGCTCAATTCTCTGGTCCTGGTCCGGTGCATGCAGGAGGCGACCAATAGATGTGTTTTTCACATAGATGTTTTTCTCTATCTCTTTCCTTTCCCTTCCACTCTCTAAAACACAATGGAAAAATATACTTGTGTAAGGAATATATACATACATACATATATTCACTCATCCTTCCCTGAACCGATTTTCTGGTCTGCCTTAGTGTTTTGATGTTGTCTTCATTCTCAGTATTCTCTGAAAGGAGCTTTAGTGATCTCCTTACCAGGTGTACCAGTTAATAATGTGGATTTTATAATCAAAACACATAATTTCAAGAGAAACATCAAAAGTGCTTTATTCAAAGTAATGTCCATCGCTAGCTACATATTTCCCCATCTTTCAGGTAATTTGTGGATACCGTCCCAATAGAACTTTTCTTGTTTTGAGGCAAACCATTCAGAGACCCAATTTTCCACTTCTTCGTATGTTTTGAAGTGCTGCTCAGAAAGTGCCTGTGCCATCTATCGGAACACGTGGTCATCTGAAGGAGCAAGGCCTGGTGAATATAGCGGGTGGGTTAATACTTCCCAGGCAAGATCTTTTAATGTGTCTTTAACTGGTTTTGAAGTGCGTGTTGGTGCGTCATCATGAAGCAAAATTACTTTTCTGGATCATTCTGGTCCTTTCACGATCAAAGCATGGTTCAAATTGATTATTTGTTGTCCGTAGCCATCAGTATTAACGGTTTCACATGGTTTTAATAGCTCACAATACACCACACCTTCCTGATCCCACCAAACGCAGACCATTGTCTTCTTTCCGAAGCAATTTGGCCTTTCAGTTGATGTTGATGGTTGACCTGGATCAACCTTTGATTTTGTACATTTGGGATTCTCAAAATAAATCCGCTTTTCATTGCCAGTCACAATTTGATGCAAAAAAGACCTTTCGTGCCGTTGAAGCAACATTTTATTGATGACTTTTTGGTTTTCCATTTGTCTTCCGTTCAGTTGATGTGGCACCCATTTTTCTTCCTTTTAAAATCTTTCCCATTGCTTATAAACGATCAGAAATGGTTTGCTGAGCAGAGTTTAATCTTTCTGCAAGTTGTTTTTGAGTTTGACACCCATCTTCATCCAGTAATGCTTGAAAGTTGGTCTTCAAACTTTTTCAGTTGACCTGGACATTCTTTGCCTTTCACATCAAAATCATCACTTTTAAAGCATTTAAACGAGTATTCACAAGTATCTTGACATGGAGCATGCTCACCATAAGCTTCCTGAAATATATAACTTTCAGCAGCTCTTTTCTCCAAAATAAAGCAATGAATTAAAACTTCCAGCAGGTGCTCTTTTTTGGCACTAAATTCAACATTTTTAAATATCTGTGATGTTAAAATATCTATGATGTTAACACCTTCATAAAATTTGACATGAAGTGTTCAAGCTTGTTGTCAATACAACAAAATAGCATACATATCAAATCGCTTATATATTAACATATGTGGAACTCCACCTATTGAAAAAATCTGCCTTATTAACCGGTATGCCTGGTATTTTATAAAACAAGGGTGTGGGCTCTTTGTCAAGTTCCCTTCCGCCATCCCATTCTAATCAGAGAGATAATTAGAATACGTGCTTCACTCCAAAGGCAACCATAGTGTATGCCATTTAACATAACGCTCGCTCACATGCATCTTAAATTGGCTGTCATTGAGCTTGAGTGGAAATTATTCCCGGATTCTCCGCGGCTTTTCAAAATTGAAGACCTACTTTTTCATTTCGTGATTATTTATTTGTCCAAAAAAGCCTAAACCATGAGGAGTCTAACGAGTACGTTCCTAGAAAATGACCAGACAGAACATCTGTACCTGCTCTGCAGCATCCTCAAGTAAATTCCTACCGGGCGGAGCTCAGGCCTGTGCAGAGGAGCCGTGCTCTGCTGGGGGAGGAGAGAACGCTCCTTAGATGGGGAGGATGTTTGTGAAGCTGAGGGGGGGACGGGGGTGGTGGCCTACGAGAGCCACCGGCTCTGGAACTGCCCCTCTGTGCCTGCTGCGGTTCTTTCCTGCTCCAATGTAAGACTGGTCCTCCGATTCCATCTCGGGCTGAATGTACCTGCCGCAGGGCGTCCTGGCAGCCTGTGCTTGCCACCCCCCAGGGCGGTGGCGCTGCCCCAGCTTGCACCAGTCTCTGCTTCTGGGCGCCTGGAGCCCGGGCCTTGGGAGCCTTTTGCCACGCCGCACTGTGGATTCTCCTGGCTCTGCCCACTGCCTTGCAAAGCCTCAGGGGCCCATCTTGACCTCTCTGCGCACTGTTTGACCTTCAGTCTTGTCAGACCTGCCTGCCACAACCGTGTCTCCTCCAGATGTAACAAGCCCCTCCACATTCTGGAAAACTGTGGTCATAACCAGCTCCTTCTCTCACCGCCAGCTCAGCCGTGTGCGGAAATTGCCTTGGAAGGACGTTTTCTCCTATTTGCTTATTTAACTTCAGAAGTAGCATATGTGGCTGTATTTTTACAGAGTTACAAAACATGCTTTACATAAAGTGTTTCCGCGACCGCGTTAGCAGTTGGATGTGTGAAGATGCCTGTCTGGCTGTGTACTGGCTCTGCAAAGGTGGGGCTACAGCTTGAAGCTTCTAGCCACTTGTGGTGGCGGGAACAGGGAGCTCGCTGGGAGCAACTTCAAGCTCCAAGGACAGGGAATCTGCTCCTAGGAGTCTGACAGAACCGCTGGCGGGAGCCTGGCTGCCTTGCTGTGAGAGGAAGGGAAAGAGACTCTTGAAGCCGAAGTGAACTCATTAGGTTCCAGTATGATCGGTCTTAGTCATTCGCTCTTCCTCTTCCTGTGACACAGTCAAACCCGCTTGTGGTTCTCAGCATAGCAGTGTCCTTGGCAATGGGACCTCTTGTCACAGCCTGCAGCGCCTACCCCGTCTGCAGGTTAACCGAGCACCTCGGTGTTTGATGGACGGGGTTGATGTCAGCCTGTGCCCTCCTGCGGGTGGGGTGGGACCAGTGACTAGCCCGGCTTTGTTTTGCAGGTCATGGCGAGAATTCCTCTAGATGTGCAGTCACCTCCACTCCGGGCGCCTTCCCGGGCTCGCCTGCTCTGGCCCTCCTGCCTTAAGCACCCACGGCACAGTTGATCTCACTCTCCAGTGCAGTGCTTCTCCTGTTAGCCTTACCCTCTGACGAACGATGTGCCTCCTTACTCTAAACGGTGCCGGTGCCATCACATGTCTGTGCGCTCCTCTGAGACAGAAGGTGCTCTGGGACTGTGGACCGGAAGATGGCTCCTGCCTGCTCATGACACGGGGACCAGTGACGTGTGCAAACGCTGTCACGAGACAATAAGACGCCAGTGCGGCAGCCGTAGGAGAGCATGTTCAAGGGGAGATCTGTCCCGACAGAATTACACCAAAGTCTATTTTCAGGATGAATTTCTTACTTCTGCCATCTTTTGGAATAAATTATTTTCCTGCTTTCTATGGAAACCTGGTGTTTGTGTTTGTTAAGCTCATTTTTTACAAGCCTCTGTATCTCTAAATAATGCCTTTAAAAAGGCCTTGCAGTTGGAACTCAGGTTGGATGGATAGCAGTGGCCATGTAGTTTGAGATGCCTGAAGAGACTGGTAAGTACTTTTCTTAATTGTTCAGTAAGCATTTGAGGGCCTCCCCTAGCCAAGGCACTGGAGGAATCAAAGATGTAGAATTTGCAGTCTGTGCAAGTTCAAGAGCTGTTCTGCTATTTGGAGAGGAAGATCAGTCTACGTAGGGCCGTTGTGCATAAAAAAGTGGTTACAATGGTGAGCAGGTAGCAGGTCGGTGCCAGCCACAGGGACAACTTGGTCATTGGCCAATGGTTCATTGGACCGCCACACCCGCAGACCCAGGACTGAAGAAGTCCAGAGTGAGTTAAAAAGCCTGGCCCGGGGGCAGTACTAATAGCAAGCATCTCAGTAATGCGCTATTCGGGGGGCTGTATTCGTGTTAAGACATTAAGATGGATCTAAGTTTTCACCAGCTCATGGCTTTTTGACAGCCAGCCAAGAATGGATTTCCTGTTTTGCAATTTGTACTTTTCTATTCCTCCCAAACTCTGAACTCATTGCTTTGCTAGTCTCATGACCAAAGAGAGTTTCAAGTTGAAAAGACACTTCTGCTTTCATTTTCTTTCTTCCCATTCTTTCCTTTCCTTTTGAACATGAAGTTCTCATGGGCATTAGGCAATACCAATCCTTTACATTTCCAGCAAAGGAGTCTGTTTAGCTAAGTTCATGGAATCCATAAAACTGACGATTTAATGCCAAAGGGACCATCGTGGTATATGCCCATTGTTTTATAGGTAAGAGGTCTGAGCCCAGACCGGGAGAATCATTCGCTCAGTTCAGCTGATTAGACGCAGATGGCGAGGGGGGAAGGATGGGGGTCGGGGTAGGATTAAGGCATTTCCCACTTGCCACCCTGCCTCACAGTTGTGACCAGGAGCCAGCTCTGGGTCTCAGTCCTATCCGAGCAACTTACTGACCCTTAGTCAGTCTTTGTAACCGAAGAAAGCAGAGCTGGTGGTTACTGTGGCCACATAGGATGCCGCAGTCTCAGCCCTGACCTCGGAGGGAAGTGTGGCCAGCACAGCCGTGCGCCTGCATTCTCAAGTCAGTGCCTTGTCGCTGGGATCAGTCTGAAACCTTCCCAGCTCCCACCGTGCTTTTGGATCTGAGCCTCATGCTGTCCCTAACGTAGGGCACTTGCCTTGAGTGCTGCTTTTGCCTCTGTTGATTTAGCATCGGCGGGATCTGCTAGGGAGCCCGCAGGTGTGGAGGGCTGCTGGGGGCCTCTTCGCAGTCATGATCATGGTTCCTGCCTTTGCCTCATTCTGTACTGATCGTTTTTCTGCCGTCATTTGCTCTAAGCTAAATAGTGGGAAGTGAACTAGATTACATTGCTTTTTGCATTCGGGCTTGCTTGCCGTTTGGTGGAATCTGATTCCTGTGAGTGTGCTGACATGGGGATGGGAGCACTGAGGGCCTGGTGTTGTGCCAGGGCGGTTTGATCATTGGGACATCGGGTTCAGTGAGCTTTCTAGGGAGGGGAAGGCCCTAATAAGGCAGCAGTACAGGCCCAAACCCTACTGGGACTCAACAGTGTCCTAGTGGTCTCGGCGTAAATCCTGTGAAGAAGAGCTCATTTTCTAGCCAAATGTAAGATCAAAGCCCTTCCAGGAAGATCAGTTGCAAGTTCCTGGAGGCCAGGTTCTGTGTCTGTCACCACCTCGCTACAGTGCTGCTATTGACCTGAGGGAATGATGGAATCAACTCAGATTCTGTGAGAGAAATGCAATAGGATTTTCTCCCCTCCCTTCCCCCAGGGTCATTTAACCCTTGAGCCTGTTTGCTTATTTAGAGAATTCTCGAGAATATTAAATGATCTTAATAGGTAAATTCAGATGTATATTTTCTCCTCACCCAATCCCTCATAACTGACCCATTAATTATAATATGGCCCAGCCTCTGAGGAGGCTGCTCGTGAATTGTGTCTTTGACAGTTCCCTTCTCCCGGGCTGGTCCGGCTGAGGGAGAAGCTCCATGGCCCTTTGAAAGGGCTCTGAGAGGTCCCTCCCTGCAAAGCCTGTCCAACTGGGCCTGGCGGGCCTCTGGGTGATTGTCAGACTAGGAGAAGCCCTAGCTTTGCAGTCTTACTCCATCACTCGCTACCTATGTAACTTGGGGCAAATAATTTCATTATTGAGTCTTAAGTTTTTTCATCTATAAATGGGATAACACCTGCCCTTTCTGCTTTATGAGGGTGTTACCAAATGAGATCCTGATGGTGAAGATGATTTGTAAATTATAATTATACTCAACGGGTATTTTCCAAAGAAATGACAAAATCCCTGGGACCTACTGACAGTCCTTTTCTTTCTTTTTTAAATTTATTTTTGTACTTTTCTATAAAAATATGCCCCAGAGGGGCAGCTGGCTGATTTTCCCCCTCTTCTTCTGGTTTCCCTTTTGTTTCGGGTTACAGAGAAAGTAAAGGCATGTGCCGGGCGCCAGGCCTGAGCTCTGACAGGGAGATGGATCTCTTAGAAACAATCAGAGATTCAGTGTCGGGACCATGTCCTCCCAGCTTCCTCCAGTTCCTGAACGAGAATGGGAGGATTCCTGGCATGCTTTGTGAAGATGTAGTTTGCAGGGTCATTGTTCTTGTTGTTTTCTTTAAACATCTAATGATGTCTACTCCCTTATCACTGACCTGATGGTTATTTTCAGTCATGCTGCATCCAGATGGAGGAGTATTGTGGTGCATTTAATAATTCCCCCCCCCCCCACCCCAGATTACGTGCCTAGAAAAGATTGAAAAGACAACAGAATTATTTACGCTGCTTCGGGGTGGTAATTGCTGATGATTTTAATATTTTTTCATCATTTTCTCCAGTGAAAATGTAACATTTCAGTAAAAAGAAGAAACAATAAAAGTTAGTAATGAAAGATAATAGAACATTATGTTAAGAGAGATGCCTAAACCGGTTTGGCTCAGTGGTAGAGCATCGGTCTGCGGACTGAAAGGTCCCAGGTTCGATTCCGGTCAAGGGCACGTACATTGGTTGGGGGCACATCCCCAGTAGGGGGTATGCAAGAGGCAGCTGGTCGATGTTTCTCTATCATCGACGTTTCTAGCTCGCTCTCTCCCTTTTTTCTGTAAAAATCAATAAAATATAAGATATAAAAAAAGAGAGAGAAAAACGAGCTTTTAAAGTTTTGTACACAGCATAAATTCTGGCAGGAAATGGACTAAAATGTTGATAATAATTATTTCTTTTACAACTTTGTGTTTTTTCCAAATTTTCCACAGAGAGTATGTGTTAGTATTATAATCGGGGGGGGGGGGGGGGGGTGGTTTTAGGGGGGGGCGGGCAGGAAGCAATAATAGTGTTAGTACTTCCTTCAACTGTGTAATACATACCCCTTTTCTTAAAAAGAGTAGTCAGGGTCAGGGGAAGTGAAGTCAGATTTATTCCAGCACTGAGGCTATTCTCAATCAATGAGAATTAACGCGTTCACACGCACTGCAGTTCTGGTGAACTGTGCCCATTGTGGGGGGCGGAGCGCAGAGCACTCAGCTTATAAAACTGACCTGTTGTGGAGGTGCTCATGACGACAGCAGCGGGAGATAAAGGGGAACATTAATTTGGACCCTACCCACATAGCCGAGTGGGAGCCGGGGCATTCACGTGCTGGGGTGCTGCCTGGGTTAGAAAAGTCCGCTGCTCCTCCACTCCAGCTGCTCCTGCTGGTCTCATTCAGGCTGCTCCGGTGCAAGCCTCCTGTGTAATGTGTTCCCCAGCTGCTCCTCCCGCGCCCAGCCGCTCCCAGCAGGATGTGCTAGTGGCTGAGGATGCTCTGCAGGCTGTGGCCCTGGGGTTCCCACATCGTCCTTGGCTTTTTCTGCCGTCACTGCTGTGTAATTTACAGGTGTGTCCCCCTGAGATTGCAGACACCTTTGCCGACAGGACCTCTGGCTTACTCAGCTGTGTGATCCCAGCAGGCTTGCACGAAGTAGGACAGTAGGTGCTTTCCAAAGTAGGGAAGTTCGTAGTGAGTGCGGTGGGGGACAGCCTTCCTGGGGCGCTGACTGGGTGGGGGCAGCGGGGAGGAGCTGCAGTCCGCTCACAGGGCCCTCCTGGCTGAGCCTGTGACACCACCCATTTGGCAGGTAGCAGGTGCCCTCGGTGTGTGTGGAAAGGCAGGCAGCCCAGCGGGGCCCCAGGTGGGCACGGAGTCGTGGGGGGCCCCTGGTACTGCCCCTCCCACAGGACAGCACTCGCAGTCAGCGTGCGGGTTTGTTAATGTGCTTTATGCTCACCAGGACCGGAGTGTGCGTGCAGGTACAGCCTATCGCACCCACACACCCGTCCCGGGCTGGGCTTGGTGAACACGGGGTGACGCCTCAGAACCGTGGGCACCATCCCTGGCTTTGTTGCAGCGTGAGGGAAATTTATAACCTTGTGAATTTCTGTGGGGAACGCCTTAGATATAAAGGACCCTCCAACTTCACCCCGTTCTGCGAATGTTTTACTTCGTCACTCCGGCCCTCTGTCCGAACGGTTTACTTCCGTAATGGAAACCCAGCTTCACAGTTTGGCCCAGATCGGGTCCTCAGTGTGTGTGTGTGTGTGTGTGTATCCAGTTGTAGTTCAACAAACTGTTATCATGGCTCCAGGTCTTGGTTCCTGCTTCTTATCAGTCTGTTCCTCCCCTTTCTGCTTCACTGTCCTATTCTGGCCAAACCGACAAGAATGTCTCATTGTGCCCGTCCTTCGGGAGGGAGTCTTTCCTACAACAAACTCTGCTTTGTTCTCGCTCCCTTGGCTTCCGGCTTTGCTATCAGTTAGACTTGCTGATCCCTCCTGTACATTAAGCTCAGCGCTGACCAGACACCAGACCAAACCAAAGAACCACCCCCCCACAGAAACCACTAGCTGTCCTAGAAGTTTGCAGAACAGTTTGGACAGGAATGCTGAAGACAGTGAACCCTAAACAGTCTGAGGGCTTGCCACCTGCTCCGGCCAGGTGCTTTCCCTTCTGTGCTGCTGCTCTTCTCAGAAGCTTCCCGGTGCATCCCCCCGGGGAGCGAGAGAAGGAAGGTGGAACTCATTCTGTGGAGCACCCATTATGCAGGCACCTGCATTTAATCCTCAGAGGCCGGTTATGAGGAATCGGGGGAAAGCCAGGATAGTCATTTACCCAGATACATTGGGAAGAAAATGGTCCTGAAATACGCGTCCTGTTCTTGACAACCGCCAGAGCCGCCCCTCTTAGGAACGCTCTTGTATTGTCGGCTTTCCATGTCCGTCTGCCTCGAGAAGTTCTGGGTCCCTCAGGGCCAGGACTGTGTCCTCCAATACCATCAGACACTCAAGAATGTCTGTTTCCTTATTTCATCCACTTCCCTTCTGTTCATCACTTAATATGGGCTTACACATGCTGTCCAATGATGCACCTCGAATTCCCCATAATCCAAGGATATATTAGTGTTTAGGCAACTTGATTTAATTGAGGAAATAATATCAACATACACGATGTGGATATTAAAAGCAATGAGTACATTAAGGGCTCAATCGGATAGAAGAAAGGAGATTAATGAGAGCAGAAACAGATGTATAGTAGCAATAGGTATTGGGAAGGATGTCGGATCTGGAGTCATGGAGGGAGAATAGAGTTTGGATGTTAATCTGTGCATTCTGACCACAAGCTGTTACTAAGCTCCTGTCCCATGGCGGGCCTAGTTCTGGAGAGTGAGGAATCAGGTTAAATAAGCACATGATAGTCTAGGGAAGGGCGTTTGGCCTGAATGTGGTGCTTTCTGGGAGGAGTAAGAATCTAAAGCTCAGAGTTGTCACATAAAGAACACTTTCCTCTTGGGACGATAAGGCAACGGGAAGATGTGATCTTTCTCCTTCCTCAACGAGTATCTTCTAGGAGAGATGAATGAGGGATGGGTGCCAACAGTGAGGTATCAATCAATATGTCTTTCAGACTCACCCTCAGCAAAACCCTAGTCTGCTCAGCAAAGAAAGCCGCTTTTACAGGTGTCAGAAGGCCACGGCTTTTCCTGGGGATCTCCCGACTTTGATTTAATTAATCTCAGTTCTGAAGCTGTGAGATCTTAACGTATCACACCGGCCCAGCAGGGTCTGGAAAGAAGACACTGAGGTTCAAAAGGATAGTACTCATTTAGAAGACATACGTAGGTAGGGCTTAGTCTGGGTACCAATGAAGAATGACACAGACTCTAGGTCACAGAAAAGTTAGGACCTGCGGCAGCTATTTTAATTTTTTTCAGGAGAGCTCAGTGTTCGAGTTAGAAGGATTGGAGAGAACATTCAGTTCTCGTCCAGGT
Source organism: Pipistrellus nathusii (assembly GCA_963693515.1). NCBI lineage: Eukaryota > Metazoa > Chordata > Mammalia > Chiroptera > Vespertilionidae > Pipistrellus > Pipistrellus nathusii. The sequence goes on from OY882862.1 coordinate 93,209,363, forward strand.
TCCTGATAGTGAAGAAGCTGGAACCCCGAGAGGGCCAGCCTGTCACCCTAAGATCTCATAGGTGGTCAAGCTCAAATTGGGGTCTTGGGTCCAAGAACAGTGTTCCAAACACATTGAGGTTTAAAGTGGGTCCATGTCGCATATACAAAGACCAGCTCTAGAAGGATACGGAGTGTGGGCAACTGTGGCTGCTTTTGAGAAGGGGAACAGGGGTGGGAGGGAAATTTAATTGTCACTGAAAACCTTTTTGTACCCTTTGAATTTTGTGGCATGTATATGTTACCTAATCAAAAAAAGAATTAATTTAGTTTTAAGAATTCAATGGAGTCCTAAGTATTGGCTTTGTTTCCTCAGTGCCTCGTGTTTCTGTGAAACAGTTTCCTGACTCAGGCAATCCCAGTGTATAAATGATTCCACGGGAGCAGGGTTAAGCACTTTGGAAGTGGTGATGGCAGTTGGTTACTGCTTTGTGGTTAGAACAAGAAGAGCCTCCTGAACCTCAAGCCAGTGCTATTCCACAGTCCCAACTTCCTGCCAACTTTGACTGTGGCACAATCTGGCAGGATAAAACCCAGAGAAACACAAATCAATGAGCAGTCAGCGATTTCGTTCACTTCAGAGCAGGATACAGTCATTAACAAACCTTGATGGAAAGGTCTCTGTTAGCCAAAACGCTGTCCTTTCCAAGACAACGGGAGATGCAAAGGCGGGAATCTACTGTAATTGACTAGTAAGCCCATTCAGTGTGTAGAGCCTTGTGCTAGAAGCACCGAGCGGCTCCTTGACCCAAGGAGCTGTTGCCCAGTAGAGACAGTGAAAATGTCTGTGTCCAGAGGGCAGTGTAACAGTGGAAGAGCTAACCATCTGCGGGGAGTTTTTCCAAAAATAGTATTCACAGGAGAGGATAGTATGTGAAGTATTCCAAGGAGATTTAATGCATGAATCTCATTGAATGAGTAGGATAACCTGGCTCAAATTTTCCAAGCTAGTTTTTCAATTGGGATTCAATTGAAACTAGGTGACGTGGAAAATTAGAATGTATATGTAAGACTTAAAAATTCTACTTCCTGGGTAGTAGTGAAAATTCTTATTCTCTCACCGGGTATTGAGAATCTGTGGCATGTTGAAGGCTACAAAGGTGAGATTCACTTTCAGGTTTCTGCATATACCTCCCTATTATTGTGTACAAAAGCAATATTTTAGTGGCTGTTAACTGATAAATCTAGAGCTATCCTTACTAGCTATTTAACCCACAGTCGGTCTTCTAAATGATGTCCTTGAAACAATCTAGTAATAGTAGCATTTATTAGTTGCTCGATATATGCAAAGCACTGTGGTAAATGCTTTATATTATGTTTTTCACTCAATTCTCACGTCAATCCCATGAGATACTTACATGGAAGCCTCACAGACACCAAGTATTTGTGCTGGTTCACACATGGGAGAACAAGGATTCAAATCCCAGGTTGTTATTCAGCCAGTATTTAATGACTGCACACCTGCCAGGCAAGAAAGGTAGAGGATAAACTACACAGCTAATCCTGCCCTTTTGAAGTTTGTGACCCGTGGAAGTCTCTGATTCCAAAGTCCGTAGTTTTGACGTCGACCTTATACTACTTCTCTAGATCTGTGCAAAGATGAGCCACATTTCAAAGGCAGTGGTTCCTAGGAGAAAACTGGCATCCCAAAGGAATCTAGCCAAGCATTTCTGCTCCCTAATCCAATATTCCCTATGCTTAAGGTCAGATTTCTGGTCTGTGCTCAAAATGCATAGTCTGAGACCTTAAGAAGTCCAAAGAGCAGCCTGGAAGCACAAGCTGTGATAGCTGGATCATTTACTAGCTGCCCGACCTTAAGCAAATAACTTAATCCCTCTGAGTTTTTATTTCTCCATCTGAAAGTTGGTATATTACCAGTACACGTGATGTACGGATAACTAGATAAGGTGATAAGCCCACCCCATAGGACACGTTCAATAATAAAGGATCACTGTTGTTATAGGATTAGGGAGCCCAAGAAGACCTCAAGCCACTATGTTATGAAGACTTGAAATTGTGTATAGTTCTATCAAAGGTACACACAATCTGATCCCTGGGTCTGGGACAGCCTTACACAATGAATAGTAGTTGAATGACTGAACGAACGAACAACTGAAGGTAAGGTCAGTCTCTCAGTGACTTAAGTTCAGATGGACAGGGCATTCATAAAACAGAAAGTCCATACAGTCCCCTTTTAAATGAATGCCCACTGTTCCCGCGGACCCCTTCAAGTTTCAGAGAACTTAAACTGTAAAATGGGCATGCCGACACTTGAGGCCCACCCGCGTAGTGTGCGATCAGAGAAAACACTGGACCTGAAAGCTTTGCAAAGGAACATCCACAAGGTGAGTGTGGCGGGTGGCGGCCACGGCCCCGCCCACGCCGCCCCGGCCGGCGCCGAGCTCCCGCTCCGCCCCCTCTTCCTGCTTTCTCCCGGCAACCCGCCCCTCCGGCGTCATGTGACAGGGGTGCCCTGCCAGACCGCGCTCCGGATTGGCCGGGCTGCAGGGCGCCTCGTGATTGGCCCGGAGCTGGCGGGCCCCCGCCTCCCGCCGCCGCCTCCTCGCCGCGGCCCACGTGAGGGGGGCGAGTCACGCGATTTCCGGGAACCCGTCAGGAAGGACATAAACAAAACAAACCCGAGGCAGCATGGAGAGGGGCCGCGGCCCCTGCAGCGGGACCGGACCCAGTCCCTGAGCCGCCCGCACCCACAGGTGAGCACCGCTGCCGGCCGCCTGGGCCCCGCAGGGGCCTGGACTGAAGGACGAGCCGGGCGGGGGGCGGAGGAGGGCCGCCGGCCTAGGGAGCAGCGGCGCCGGAGCTGCGGGCCGGGCCGGCGCGGGGCGGGGGCCGGGACCAGGGCCGAGTCCGGGGCGCGCGGGCCGCAGGCTGCCGCCTGCCGGTCACGGGGGCTGCGGCCCCCTCCCCCATCCCCGGCCCGGGACGGTTATGTAAAAGCGCGGGGCGGCGGTGGAAGGGACCCCCAGGCGGGAGGCAGGCTAGGTCAGGGGTGGGCAGCGCCGGGCGTACGCCCTGCCGGGCCCCCCGGCTCTTCGCTGCCGCCTCGGAGCCCGGGGTCGTGGCTGCCGGCAACCGGCCTGTCAGAGAAGCGAGCGGGTGGGAGGGGCCGGGGAAGGGAGGGGAGGCGAGGCTGGCGGGGGAGGAGGAGAGAGAGGGGGGCGTGTGAGGAAGGGCCGGGGCCGCGAAGGTTGTAACGGGCTGGCAGTGGACGGGGAGGCGCGGGCTGGGAACGGGGGGTTCAGGCAGGGGTGTCTCGGGGGTAGCCGCTCCCCCTTCCCGTCCCCGCCCCAGCGCCAGGCTAGAGGGGCCTCCCTCCGGGGATTTGTTTATATGTCTTCTCACAGCAGCTTGAAGCGGCGCGGGGGCGGAGCCCGCAGCGCGGAGTGGCAGGCCGTGCCGGCCAATGGGGCAGGCGGACGGAGGCAGCCTGGCCAATGGGTGTGGGAGGGGCGGGGCCGAGGCCCCCCTACCCTGAGTTGGTTAGGCTGTGCCGGGAGTGGGCCGGGCGGTGCGGCCATGTTAGATGGGAGGGGACCGGCGGTGGTGGGTCACTGAGAGGGGAGGGGACGGGGCAAAGGGCGAGGGAGCCGGGCCGGGGGCGTTTCGGGTGTCGGAAGGCGAGTCGGCTTGGGCCGGGAAATAGCTCAGGGGAGCCTGACCCTGACCCGCCGCCCTCCCCACCCGAGCGGAGGAGGCAGGGAAGTACCGCGGGCAGCCCAGCCGTCCCTGGGGGTGGTTCCTGGGACTAGATGGAGCTCAGCCTCCGGATTCTCCCTCTTTCTCGGCCCTACGCTTCCCGACAAACCCAGCCGCCAAACCCCGTAATTGCCCTCCTCTAACCCAGGAAAGCAAACCTTTCGCTGTTTCTGAGCGGGCTTGAGCGTTAAGACTACCTTAAGAAGGTACATGGCTATCTAGCGGTCTGAATTTCTGCACCAGGCCTCTCAGAGGCAGCAGCGAGGAGGCAGTTCTGCTTTTCTAGGTTTTGCAGAGAAGACTAGGACTAGACCAGCAAGGAAAGTTAAGGGCGGGATTTCCATTCCCCCCGACTGTCCCCCATCAGAAAACCCTCTAAAGGCGAGGCCCTCCAGTGTTCGCTCCTCCTCACAGTGGTAGCTCCTGTAAATGATCCTCATGAGAAAATTGAGCCTTGAGAAAAGTGTTTATGTTTGAAGGTTCTTTAGGATTTTGTCTTGTGAATGAACACAGGTGAGAAATAGGATCAAGATCTGACTTTTTCTTTTAAAAAGGCAGAATTAAGACGTCTATACAAATCTTGTGATCTGTGATAAACTGGTTGGCTTATACTTTTAAATATTTTCCCTCTTGCCTTTTAATCCAAAATAGTCAGGAAAAACATCCCTCATTTCCACCCCCCCCCCAAAAAAAAAGGTGAAAGGGGAAATGGCATGTGTAATTAGAAAATCACTAATTTTAATTTTTCTCGTGGTTATTTTGGCATCATGTTGCCCTTGTGAAATGCTTAATTTGGCTTTATGTTAACATCAGCTTAGGAGCTGTGACTGCATTGGTGTTGTCAAGGGTACCAGGCTGTTGATGCTTCTTTGGTTAAGCACTTAGGGGTGGTGGGAACATACCTTAGATATATCATATTGTGAATAGCAGGACTATTCAAGAGTTGACTGTATTTATTTAGGAATTTGCATTATCTCCTATTTTTTTTAACTGGAGAACAATAATAATTGGTGAATAAATGATTTATTGTCTATTAATTTGACATGATTGACTCTGTTAAGAATATGTGAAAATATAAGCTGATTATTTGATAGACTTAGGTTCTCAAATACAACAGCAAGTAAAAAATATTAGCTTGTTTTTTCTCTTATTCTAAGAACGGCAAGTATATCCAGCAGGAGTGATTTGGGTGTAATTCTTTGATATGACTGATACAGCAGCGTTGACATTTTTAGGCTATTAAGCATAGAAGAGACTAAATCCAGAAGAAGAGATTTGCTTCACTTATGATCCCAGTCTCCGTCATAACAGGTGAAAGCAGACTTTTAAGAGACTGTGTCCTACTTAGTTTACCTAGTTCATGGTGGGTGGGTTCTTGGACGTCATGGTACTGAGTAAAGGAGTAACTAATATGGTTCCTGGTGGTGCTTAACTGAGTACATCTGACACAAAAGTACATTGAACTTGTATGTTGATTCTACGAACATGGCACAGATCTTAAAAGATTAAGAGAACTAAATTCACTGTTTGCCTTTAAAGTTTAGTTTTTAGTTAAGATTGACAGTGTGACTTTGAATGAATTAGTAGAGATGGTTACATGTGGGCTTCTATTTGGATGTTTTGGGCAAGAATTCTTTTCACTGTATTCAGTGGTTCATCTACTGGGGTAGATAAACTCTTAGACTAGACATATATTAGATCATTGGTTCTGCTGATTCTAATATAAGGGATCAACAGACTTTTCTGTACATGGTCAAGCAGTAAATATTTAGGCTTTGTGGGCCATCTCGTTTCCGAAACAAAGACTTATCTCTGCAAACTGTAGCATGAAAACAGCCATAGACAGTATGTTTGGGGCTATATTCCAATAAAACTTTTGTTTGTAAGAACAGCCTGTATGTCAACCCATGTTCCAAGACATCAATCAGTCATTGGGTTTTGAGAACTTCAATGGTCAGAACATGACTTGCACTAATATTTATTTGAGCACTTGCATAATGTACATATCTTAAAGCACAAGCCTTGAAGAGGTTTTAGAATTAGAGCACATGGCAATATTGCGTTCTCTGTTTTTATTCCCTTTGCAAATAGTTTTCATGAAAAAACATTTAAAGCAAATGTTGGAATATTAGGTTATAATTAAGAAATGCATACTGATTGAAAAAACTTTGTCTTTAAGGTAGGATATCTAAGAACTTTAATATATTCGAGCGTATGGTCCTATTAAGGTTTAAAAGTGCATTTAGCATTTCATTCCTTACAAAACCATGTATAGCTGTTTTAACCATGTATACACCATAAGCGCCTACAGATGCAAGTGGCAGACCTTTTTTAATTCAAAATATCGTGGCAGTTACTTGGTTGAGTGTTGTTAGTCACATGACTAGTCAACACACTTGGCTCATATAAATGTCATAAAGTTAATTTGGAAGCCACATTGATTGTGCCAGTCCCTGAGATGTTTCAAGGGTAGGATACTTTTCCAAACAGAACCTTAAAAAGACACAGGTTGCTCCTTTCCCCTCCCTTGGAAAATGAAGCAGAGATATACCATTACCTAAAAATAATATATTTTTAAAAAAATATATTTTATTGATTTTGTATAGAGAGGAAGGGAGAGAGATAGAGAGTTAGAAACATCGATGGGAGAGAGTCATCGATCAGCTGCCTCTTGCACACCCCCCACTGGGGATATGCCCGCAACCAAGGTACATGCCCTTGACCGGAATCGAACCTGGGACCCTTCAGTCCCCAAGCTGATGCTCTATCCATTGAGCCAAACCGGTTTCGGCCATAACCTAAAAATAATAATTACACAGGCAATACTTTGTCATGGGTAGCTTTCAGCTTTGTTTTGATGTGCTATTTTGCCAGTTTTGTTGTCGTGAACTGGATTTCAAGTGCAAGCCTGAGAGTTGAGAAAGGAGACTATACTGACTTATTCATTAAAACTGTTTCATCATGTGGCCTTTCACCTTGTTTCTAGTTTTAGTTAACCTGTTGGCTGGGGGACCATGAGGAACTTAATGAATTTGTAATGGCAGGGATTAATGGTGATCTCTAGCTCACAGATATTGGACAATTGCTTGTTGTTGTACTTTGAATATGCTAATACTCAGGGCTGCTTATACTTCAGTCTGATTGAAACCACCTCTGCAATATGGATTCGCTTTTCTCTTAGCTTTTACTGCCTCTCAGTACTAATCTTTTTAGCATTTGCCCCATTCGACAGTATTTCTCTACCCATTTAACGTGGGCTTAATCCCCACGCTCACCACTGTGCCTCACGCTTTTTAGTGCTTCTGAGCAGTTGCAATAGATGATGCTAAAAACTGCTTATCTGGAAGGTAGCAAAGTTGGTCTGCTATTAGCAGAGATGTTGGACTTTTCTTGGTTACAAGGGAGGAATTAATCACCATCTGCTCAAATAAAAAAACAACCACCGTTCTTTTAAAAATTGGCCCTTTCTTCTAAGAAGGTTTACGTAGAAGCTATTTTGATGATATCCGAAAATTCCTTGAATTCTTTTGCTAACTTTTTTCAGTGTAATTCCGTTAGTTAGAATGCTCCTTCCAGGCACACACACACACACAAAAAAACCCCGAAACACCTTGTCTTTTGTCCTTTGGATTTGTCTTTAGCTCTTGGCACACTGGTTCTCCAGGTGTTTGGCAAATGTGAGCAGAATCTCATTTCTTAGAGGTTTGGGGTTATTGCTCACCTATACATCAGAGACTCCTGTGGGTTAGCGCTGTAAAACCATTCTTGCTAATAATCCCGTTTCCGCGCTGTGGGGAGGACTGCAGTTTGCTGCAGGTCCTTCAGCGGTTACTTTGTGGCACTGCCCCTCCACCTCCAGCCAAGCCTCGTGTGCCTTTTCTCCAGTTCCTGGCCTTCCTTCTAAAACCTGGGTGTTTGGGAGTTGTCCTCCCTGCACAGCTTTCTGAATTAGTCACCTCCCCGCTAATTCACAGCAGCTCTGCTTTTCAGTCATCCCGGCCTTTTAGCTCCAAAACCACCATCCCCTCTTGTCCCCTCTTCCGTTACAAAGTCAAGTTGTTGCTTATTTATCTTTGGGTGTTGTTGACTGTAGGTTTCTCAGAAAGCTTCATGAGCTTGCTGACTTCTTGTCTTGCTCCAGTTTTCTTCAGGTTCTTGTACATTTATTTTCTTCAGGAAGATCTGTCGGTGAGAGTTGAAGGAGCTCCTGTTATTTATAGAGAAATTCCTTCTTTGACTGCTATGTGCCATTCCTGATGCAGTTTGCTTTGCTCTCCATTATGTGTGCCACTCACTGAGAATTTCAAGCATTACAGAAATCAGACTTTCAGAAAGGTAGGGCAGATGTGCTCTTGTTCAAACAATTCACTGTAGAATCCCAACAGCAAGGCTTCTAGCATTCTACTTGAGTTGGGTAAGGTGAGGAACTCGACAGGTTTGGAACTGCTTTTTAGTAAGGGTTTTGTTCTTACTATTGAATCTTCTATTGGAGCTGCCTGCGGACTAGCAGAGGAAACAGACATTATGATATTTGGAACAACATATTCTGAAAATAAAGAAGAGGGACTACGAACTCTGCATGGGAAAGCTTCACAGAAAAGGCAGCGTAGGAATTGGGGTTTAAGATCAGGGAAGGAAGCATCCTAGTGAAGTCCAGGGGGTTTGAACGATGTGCAGGATGTGTGGGATGGGGTTAAGAGCGAGAGGGCTTCCCCTAAGGCAGGGGTGGAGGTGGGAAGCAGATGGAAGAGGAGGCGACTACTCTATGCGATTGAGGAGAGAACTTTCTTGCCTTCCCCCTTTCCTCTCATCCTCCTGAGCCTGTTGTCAGGTCTCTGGTCTCGTCTCTGTAGCTCTGACTTTGGTTGGCTGGTCTCTTTTTTCCTAGTTTTTAGTTTTACTTTCAGTCTCTCATCAAGTTCTGATGCACCTCCCTCCCTTCTCTGTTGTAATCTGTCAGTGTCAACATACTTTGGATTCTGACCCAGTGCATTTCTTGCCTCCCTTTCCCCTCCTTGTTTGACTTTTCATTTTGCTTTATTTAAAAAAGAAAAAGAAAAAAAGACCAAAAATTCTTTCACACTGTCTGCTTATATTGCATATGAACAGCAATATATATCTGAGTTGACACCCTCTTGGGAAATCTTGTAAGTTCAGCTTGTCTTTGATACCTATCCAAGTACAATACTAATTATCCATCTCTATGAATTAATTTCCTTTGGTGAAGCATTTTTCTTTGTGTTCAGAGATACCATTTCCCAGAGGCTACAGTGCAGAATATGACTACTTATATGCTGTTTCCTACTTCTTTTGCACCATAAAATTGTTACTGTGATGAGATCCAATTCAAATTCACCTTTTCCCTAGCTTTCCTAAACTTTCCTATGTCGAGATAGTAGTACTCTTGTCTGTAGTTTTGAAGTATTTTCTAACTATCTCTCTTAAAAATCAGCTTTATAGAAGTATAATTTACATAAAATAAAATTCACCCAACTTTTAGTTTTGACAAATGTATGCAGCCATCTAACCACCTCTGCAGTCATGATGGAACATTTCCATCACCACAAAAAGTCCCCTCATGCGGCATGCCCCCTCTCCCCGACCCCAAGTACTGACTTACTGTCTATCTCTATCATTTTGTCTTTTCGGGAATTTCATACAAAGGCAGTCACAAAGTTGTTGTTTGTTGAGTCTGGCTGCTTTTAATTAACAGGATGTTTGTGAGATTTATTCATGTTGTTTTGAGTATCAGTTGAGTACTTATTGTATGGATGTGCCACAGTTTGTCTATCCATTTACCAGTCAGTGGATGTTTGGGTTGCTTCCAGATTGTAGGCTAATGTGAATAAAGCTGTGGTAAACATTCATGTGTGGTTTTTTAAATACCTCTTTTAACATTAACTGCCTTTTATTTGGAGGTCAAGAGTGAGCTCCCTGGAGTTAGTAGCTATAATCACAAAGGGGCTTTTTGCTAGCTCTGGTTTTGAGAATCTGTAAGTTTAAAGTCCCCGTTTGTAAAATGGGACTGGGTGGAGATTGGAGAGCACCAGCCAGTTAAAGGAATAACTGACTTCAGTGCAAGAGATTCAGTTCAAGTGATGTTGCCAGGACTATGTACCCAGTGTTATCACGTCTAATTTCTTTCTCCCTAAGACAGTGGCATTTGATAATAGGATTTAGAAATTTTATATGAAATTTCCAGTTTAAGTACTGGAAGTTAAAATTTAATGTTTTAGAAGTATTAATGTGTAACTCGAACAAAAATCCATATGTAAGCATTGCTTTGTGGCTGCAAGACAGTTTGAGACTTTTGCTTTAAATCTTCAGCTAATTTTGTCTTTTAAAGTGTGCATACTTCTAGTAGAATGAACTTGAACTTGTTAGGATTGTGTTACCTTTGTTTTATAGATTAGCATCATAATTTGCTGGTTGTCTAAACTTCCAAGTTGAAAACTAATGAATTTCTCTAAGTGAATTTTGTTCTTTCCTTAGATTGGAGGGCGGGACCAGGTTCTTGTTACACTTTGTACTTCTCTGATAGCTGGTGATTCTATTCCAAGATAAGTTTTCCCAGCATTTGGGATAGTCACCCGCTTTTGTTTGATTTTCTCAGAACCCTGTTGAGACAAATACGGTATACATTAAACTGTGTGTGTGTGTGTGTGTGTGTGTGTGTGTGTGTGTGTGTGTGTATTAGAAACTGTAAGCTGTTATGGATATAAAGATAAATATTGTGTAAGTGCATTCTCTTGAGTTGCCCATAATCTCTAGTGAAGCCAGTATAACTATAAAAAAAGATTAATTGTTTGAACAGTAATAACAGTAATCTTTCCGGAGAAGCCCTTTCCCCTTGTAATGTATCTGCCAGTTCCTTATTGTGTATAGAGATGACTAGTTTGCAGCTTTATGAATTAATTACTCTGTGAACCCAAAGATCTTTTGCTGATTAAACCAGCATAATTGACATTCACCCATTTAAAGCTGGGTGTTATGACCTGTGCTGCCTGCATATCCCTTATTCACCCTCGTTCCAGGTGGTTGGGTTTTTGTGATCAAGTTTGGACTTTAGATAACCTAAGATTCTGAGTTGCGTTTGGATTTATATTGTCAGTAGCAGCAACATCCCAGAACACCTTATTCCAAGAAAGGATTCTGAGAAGAAAAAACAGCCACCATTTATTGGGTGTGTTTTTTTGTGTGCCAGGGCTAGATACTTTACACAATATCATGAATCACAATATCGCTACAAAGGGAGAAGAGGAATTCTTGTATTTACAAATAAAAGAAGGCAAGCAAGAATCAGGAATGAAGCTTCAAATATTCAATTACAAAGGAGAACCTTCTATCATGAATCTAGAGTTTTCTTCTCATTCAACAAGCCTTTTAGGAGCATTGAAGTCAAAGAGGCAGCCAGCTTTTCTCAGGGTTGAAAGAAATGACTTTAAAACTCTCTTAGTAATCTCTCTGTGTCCCCAGCCCATAACCTCTGTATCAGCTGTTCTATAGTCTTGGCTGGGAATAGCCCAGTGTTTGGCAAACTCATTAGTCAACAGAACCAAATACCAACAGTACAATGATTGAAATTTCTTTTGAGAGCCTAATTTTTAAAACTTTTTCTAATGCCACTTCTTCAAAATAGACTCGCCCAGCCGTGGTATTTTGTGGAAGAGCCACACTCAAGGGGCCAAAGAGCCGTGTGTGGCTCGCGAGCCGTGGTTTGCTGACCACTAGTCTAGCCCATTTCACAGAACGGGGGGGAATTTCAAAATTGTCTCTACTCTATATTCATGCTACTTTTAAAAAGTTCAAATCTAAGAAAGGAGACAGTACATCTTGTGGAAGAGCCCAGATCCTTGCTAACATGAGTCCCGAGGTTGTGAGGTACGTCCAGGTTGTCCTGTGGTGGATATTTCCACAGAATCTTGCTGTATGGCTCAAATGAGTTCCCGCCTGCGCCATTTCTTCCTGTGCTGCTCACTGTCATTGCATTATTTCTGCAAAACAGCTCCTCAAACAAAATGATTCTTTAAAGCTCCAGTCTTCAGCTGCATTGATTATTTTGTTTTAATTTAAAAAAAATTTTTTTTGGGGGGTGGGGGAGGGAGAGTTGGGGAGGGATACAGTGTAACTTGTGAATTCCATAAATTTAATCCTCCTCCTTCTTCTGCCCTCTCCTCCCTAGACAAGAATTATCCCAGGTCTTTAAAGTTGAAATTCAAATAGTGCTCTCTCTGGAAATTTAAAAGAAAACTAAGGGGTACAATTTAAAATATGTTTACTGTATGATACTAAAATGTTTGAAGCCTCAAATTAACAAGCTACTTATAAGATACTTCAGAGCACATAAAAGATGTTCAGCAAATCTATATTGAATGACTGTCTTATTTGCAATGTCTTTGTATATGAAGATCATCGAACCTCATCTAGAAGGACCTGCGATTTTAGGGACTTCCTATTTGTTGTCAGTCAGCTTTTGTCTGGGCAAGGCATTGCTTTTGGCATTGGAGTGAAACATACATGAAACATAATGGCTGTCAAAGATTTTACAATCTGGTAGAGGAAGAAGAGGGAAAACATTTAAAACAAAAACAAACAAAACAAAAAACAAAAAAAAGCAGCATGAAAGGCCAGAGTCTCGTTGTTAGAAATCCTTAGTGAAGTCGGATTGTAAGTACCTCAAGGATTTGTTGGAAATTGTAAGATCAAGTGAATATTAGTGTAAATTGATAGAAGAGTAGTAGAAGATGGGGTTGGGAGGATATTTCATTGTGTCTGAGTATCTTGAACATTATCCAAGATGATGTTTGAGAGTTGCTGAAAACATGAGCACAGTGCTAACATGATGTGTTAGTTTAGGAAGAATAATTTTTATGATGGGACATAACTGAAACAAGGGGGAGGCCAGAGGCAGGAAGAGAGAGATATAGGTCAAATATTGGGTTAGTAAATATAAAATGAGGAGGCAAGTAAGCATTGAGAAAGTGTGAAGGGCCAAGGGAAACATACATGTACCCTTGCTACAAGAGAGCTGGCATGATTTAACAAAGTGAGTGGGGAGGAGGAAGACCCAAGTCAAGGCTGAGATCCATGTTGCATGCCTGGATGGCTGAGGATGATGGAATGTTTGTATGGGGAGGTAGCATGTTGTGTCTGAGGTATGTGATGTGAGTGAACATGGAAATACATGGATCTCAGATGGCAGGGTTTGTGTATTTGGATGTTTAACTGTTTTTAAAAATATGTTTTTGTTTTTAGAGAGAGAGGGGAAGGGAGAGGGAAAAAGAGATAGATGACAGAGAAACATTGAGTGGCTGCCTCTTGCATGCCCCCTATCAAGGACTGAGCCCGCAACCCAGGCATGTGCCCTGACTGGAATGAATCTTGTGACCGGTTCATGGGTCAACGCTCAACCACTGGGCCATACCAGCCAGACTGCACTTGGGTGTTTAAGATGAAGGTGTAGATTTGGGTGTCCTCTAGATAGGATCTTTGAGACACTGAGCGTAGAGATGGTCTCTCTGATGATAGGCTTGCACAGAGGCATCCATTTACTGAATGACCTTGGGCAAATCTCTTATCCTTGCTGAACTTTTTATGAATATGAAAATAGTTAGAGGGTGGGAGATGGTAATGATGCTAATACTTACTCTACTTCGCCAAATATGAAATGACATAGCAATGTGCCTTAGTAATCTATAAACAGCTACACAAATATATATTTGTGAATATTTTATTGCCAATGGTAACCAAGTGTGGCTGGGGTTATAAATGCATTCTTTGGTTCTGTCTAAAACTGTCCAATGCTTTTATTCTTGTACTCTGATCAACTTTATTGACAGGTGTCAGGGCATCAGAAAGCCCCTGATATCTTACAGTGAATAGTCTTCAGAATAAAATTAGCTCTTCCAGAAGCCCTGCTTTCATGGTCTTTCCCGAAGCATTTTAACCAAGCTTCTATATGTTACTTCTGTAGCCCAGAGGTTAACGTTGGGCAAAGCCTTTGGAAAGGAATCTAATAAAATCCTGAGAGGTCTTGTGTCTTCCTCCAAAACCGCATTCCAAGGAGAGATTGTTTTTGAGATTTAGTGTCTTAGCTCCTTAGGATTTTCAGTACAATTACTTTAGCTACTAAGTTTTTGTGGCAAAACCAAGTCTCATATTTTTTAAACTCTCGCAACCTGAGGATAAAAGGAGACTTTGACCCAGAGACAGAGTCCACGAGGTAGTATGCTGGAAGGCTCACATTGCTCACATCGTAAGTACTCGTTGGCTAGGAAAATGCTTTTCCTCACCCAATCTGAGGGGAAAGCTATGCCTTCTTCCTTCCTTCCTTCCTTACCTCTTTCCCCCACTTTCCCCCCTTAAAGACCAGCAGCAGCAGGATTGGGGAAATAAGTAATGCAAGTCTTGTGCTAATAATTCCTGACATCTCGCTTGAACTTTACTTGCCTGCTTTATAAAATTTGGCGTTTAGAAGACTGCTGTTGAAATAGTTTTTTAAATTGATTTCAGAGAGGAAGGAAAAGGGAGAAGAGAGAAATAGAAACATCAATGTTGAGAATCATTGATCAGCTGCCTCCTGCAGGCCCCACGCCCCCTACTGGGGATCGATTCTGCAACCCGGGCATGTGCCCTTGATTGGAATGGAACCTGGGACCCTTCAGTCCGCAAGCCAATGGTCAACCCGCTGAGCAAAACCAGCCAGGGCATAGTCACAGGATTTGTATTACATAATGCAGGGAGAGCCAGGCCCCCACCTTCCCTCCAGTGTGCTCCTTGCGAAAGCAGCCCCCACTTCCTCAGGGTTTAGAGATTTGGGGATCTCTGATTGCTGCTGATCCAGCAAACAGGTAGTAGCTTGATTTAGTAAACACGGGAAGGATTGTTTGGTTCAACTTTTGCTGAATGGTTTTCCAAAGGAAAGGGATTATTGAATGGGACGGGACATACAGAGTTTAGCAGAATGGATGGACTGTGTGGTTGATGGGCCCTGGTCTGTTAAAGAGCTTGGGCAAATGAATAATTGTCCTCCTTGTCAAACAAGGGAATCTCATGGGGTATGCATATTGTGGAAATGTTTAGATTACCAAGTCATTGGTTCTTCCTTTTTCCCCCTCTCTCCTGCTCTCCCTCCCCTTTCTTCCCTTTCTTTCAACTTTTTTTGGGGATTAAGCTTCAAATGATTTATTTAAATTGGGGTCAGAACAGTTACCATCTTTCAGAATTGTGAATCTAGCACAGTTTAAAGACAATAAAGAAAGAACCCAAGAACTCTGTCGACATGAAAGAAATGATGAGCATGAACCAGCAAAGATTATGAAAGATCAAAATAAACCATGGTATATGAATTATATAACATTGCAAATGTGTCGGCATTTCTTACCTCAAAAAAATGTTATCCCTGGCTGGTGTGGCTCGGTTGGGCATCATTCTGTGCACCGAAAAGTTGCTGGTTAGCTTCCTAGTCAGAGTACATGCCCAGGTTCTGGGCTTGATCCCCGTTCGGGGGCACACAAGAAGCAGCCAATCGATCGATGGTTCATTTTGGTAATATAAACAAATTCTGCCATTTAAACCATTTTTTAAGTGAACAATTAAGTACATTGACAATCTTGTGTAACTTATCACCACTGTCTATTTCTAGAACATTATCATCCTAAACAGCCTCTGGTAACCTCTATTCTATTTCCTATCTCTCTGAGTTTGCCTATTCTGGTACCTCATATAATTGGAATCATATTATATTTGTCGTTTTGTGTCTGGTTTATTTTACTTAGCATAATATTTTCAAGGTTCATCCATGTTGCATTATGTATCAGCACTCCATCCCTTTTTATGGACATGGGTGTATCTGTATCTGTTTGAATTCCTACTTTCATTTCCTTTGGGTGTATATCCAGATGTGGACTTAGTTCACGCAGAGCTGCTGAACTGTTTCCCAGCCGCACCATTTTACATTCCCACCAGCAGCTCACACATGGTTCCTGATTTTCCCATGTCCTCTCCAACACTTGTTATTTTCTTTCTTTCTTTTCTTTTTTTAAGTTAACTTATTTTTTTATAATAGCCATTCTAATGGGTGTGGCAAAAATTTTGACCGTCTACTCTGATGAATGTTGGATGACTCAGAGTGCTTTTGCCATTGTGAGGATCCAGTTACCTCCAGTTACTAACGGGAACAGTGGCCTACACCAGTGCCCTCCAAGAGAGGAGCCGCAGGGAGATGTTGGCCATCTTAGACAGTATCTGCTTGTTCACAAGACATTTTCGTTTACAAAGGGGTTGGTGCCTACCTTTTTCCTCTCTGTGGCTCAGGGATCAGCTGAAGCTCTCGGATTCAGAAGGGCAATGATTTAGGAGCTCTTGGATATGTGTGAACTTCTGGGGCATAGCAGGCAGCTTTTGGGGTTGGCTTTTAAAGATGGGTTTAGTGGTTTGAGCAGTCCCAGGGAAGAGTTGTTTTTTGTTTTTGTTTTTGTTTTTTTTCCCTAAGAAGTCCTTTGAATTTACTTAAAACCTTACTTTACCTTTTGCCTTGCCTGATATAGTAAGCCTCAACATATTTTCAGATGGAGAATCAAAAACCCCTGGAGTAGGACCTGGAGGAAAAGGGCTATTAGGGAAAAGATGGAAATTCTGGGTGTCTTCACGTGATACCATTGCTGCTCATAAAGCAATCATTTCCCCTTTCAGTGCTCCAGAGTATTCTTGCACCGAGGAGGCTGCTGTTGCATAGCTTTGAATGAGTCCTCGTATGGAAAATCTGTTGGTAAATATTATTTCTGATGGGTCACAGGCTTCTTTAAGTCTTTCCCCTAGTTAATTTTCTCAGAAACACTAGTCTTGAGTTCAGCTTGAGGATAGAGTAGAGGATTTTATGATCAAATAAGTTTGGGACATGACATCTGTTCTGTTTACCTATTGATGATTTATAACTAGCATTAGCAACACCCTAGAATTTCCAGGAAGTACTGCATAAAGGCAATATAACAGTTTTGTTTAGTATGGTATTTTCCAATACCACCTTCTGGTGAATAAACATCTGCCATCCTTGGAACAATTATTCCTTAGGTCACACATTAAGACTACTATTTTTTATGGGCTTTAATATTAAGCCTTGAGTAGAATAGAGATTTTCTTGAGCCCAACGATGTGGTAAGGCATCCAGAAAAGCAAGTTACTACACCTTCCTCCTCGGTGTCACTGCCATCTCAGCATTAATGTCCCTTTCTCTCTGGCTCCCTGGTATGGAGTTAGTTTTGGGTCGTTATGGAAAATGCAGTGTGATGGTAACTGCTACAGAAGCTTTCTTCTGTGTAATGGTGATTGCAGTAGAAGCCTTTTTTTGTTTGTTTGTTTGTTTGTTTGTTGTTGTTTTTGTCCCCTTTCACTTTTGGGTGGGAGATTTTGTTCTTCATGTTTCTCAGTACATATTTGGAAGGTACCAAGCATTCCTGGGAAATGGGTGCAAAACTTAGGGGGTGAGGATGCTCTGTTGTGAAGTTGGGTCATTAGTTTTACAGACTGTAAGAGTTTATCACTGAAAAGAGGTTCTATGCTTGGGGTAGAGTTGGCCTTTCCCTCTCATCCTGTTTGCCGCTGAGACTAGGAGAGAGGCCACTAAGGACCTTGATATACCCCAGGTGAATGAGTTCAACCCTTTCCATCGTGGATGCCCCTGGGAATGGGTCTCTTGAACACATTCAGCCTTGCTTGCAGGAGCTATCACAGATGTTGAGTTTCTGAGCTGGATTAGCTGTGGGACAAAAGAAAGAATCAGCGTAATATACCTATTGGAAATAATCACCTTCTAGAATTATTTTATTACTGCATCCTAATTTAATATCTCATTTAATTCTCATAGCATCCCTATTACATGTTAAAGGAGAATAATTATAATTCCTCAGTCTGCAAGCTAAGACAAAAAAATTTAAGCTCTAAATTCCTAAGTCTGTTTAGTTTTAAGTATGGGATCAAAACTGGGATCCAGGTCCCCTATTTCCCAAATAGATGGTCTTTTTGCTAACTGCATTGTCCGAAGTTTTCTTTGAGGCCAAGTGTTTTAAGTACAATTTTAAATAAATACTTAGTATTTGTATGAAAGTATTATGGCATAGAAAATTCAGTAGCCAGAGAGATGAAAAAAAAAATGAGGCTTAGAAAGATTTGTATAGTTTGCGAATGAAAGCTGCAACTACATTTAGCCCCTTTTTAATCCAGAGTTTCCCTGATAAACTAAGCTTTTGATAGATGTTGTCTTTAGTAGATGCCAATAAATATATGTTGAATACAACTCAATCTCTTTAAGTCTTTGACCCTTGCTAGGAAGGCTAAGTTTCAGGTTTCACGGAGTATCAGACTTTTCTCTCAGATCCAGGTTGTAGACCAGGATTACACTGGTCCACTTTGTGGAATGCATCACTTGAATCATATGCCTTTTGGGGGTCTAAGTAATAGTTCTAGATTATGCACATGACCTCCTTCTCACAAGAATTGGGGGGAAGAGTTAGGACTGAGAATACTCTCAGCAACAGGACCAACCATGAAGCCACAAGAGGAGAAGCTGGGCCAGAACTGGCCTTTGGCAGGAGCAGGGATCAGTCATTCCACTTAGAATCTTAGACTGCAGCTCTGGATGAAGATGCATAACTAACTGACTTTGTAGGTCCAGGCTGGGCACTTGATGGTGTTTCTTAGGCTAGAACAAATGGCTCAGAATGACGGCCCACCAGAGGGGAGAGGCCAATGAAGAGCCAGGAAATACAAATGGCAGTCAGTGTCATTAACCCAATTAAGAGGAGCAGTGATTGATGCCTATCTCTTATTTATTCAGCAAGATACCTTTGAAATAATGTACCACTCTAACCTTTTAGCTTAGAGAGTATATTAACTATAGAGGGCAGCTCAGCTTAATACACTGCGGACCAGTAGTTTTATTGCTAGCTTTACCCACTGGCCAGATAACTTTGTATTGAACGAGTACAAAAAAAACATTTTACATAAATGTTAAAGGGACACTTTAAAATTAAATACCCATTGCTTTTTGAAGTTATTTATTACATGTTCTTACAAGCTAATATCTTTTTAAAGAATTCTTGTGATCCGTCCGCAATGTGTTAAGTTGACTCTCAGTCTAAGAAATGATGCTGCATCTAGACTGAATGAGAGCAGAGAGTTCATTGTAGGCAGTGGTTCTCAGCCTCTGGGAGGATCAGAGTCACCTGGAGGAGCAGGCTGGTTAAAACAGGCTGGGCCCCGCTTCCAGAGCACCTGCTTTAGTAAGTCTGGGCTGGGCCCAAGCTTTTGCACTTCTGAGAATTTCCAGGTTGGCGTTGATGGTGCTGTGCCTGAGATCACACTTTGGGGACCACTGATCTAAAAAAAAAAAATGATGAAATGGGTATAGCTGTTTAGTTCCTAGTGATGAAGGCCTTCACAGAGGAGGTTTAAGGGGGCTAACATTTAAGTCTCTGCCACTGTCGAAACCCTTTGCTGAGTGATTTGCAATCATTGTTTAACCCTGAAAACCACTCTGCAAAGGAATCCTTACTTCTCCCTAGAGTAGCGGTCGCCAACCATTGGTCCATGGACCACTGGTGGTGCAGCAAGGTCTGAAAGGTTGACGACCGCTGCCTTAGAGCTTACACGTTTAAAAACTTGCATGAATAATTCTTACTTCAAGGCAGCTTTCACTTACAGCTGAAAGAACAATGTCACACATACCACTCTATGAATATGATTTTATTTCATGTAGAGGTATGTTCTATTGCATCGTTCACTATTCACTGCTTTTCTTGTAGCTTTATGAGTGATTTAAATGTAAATTAACAGTAATGATTATACAATGGATGGAATTAAATGTTGCAGTGTTTTTTCTCATGCAGAACAGAAAGTGAGTGGGAGCTTTACTTTAACATTAAGTATAGTACATCTTTTATATCACAAGAAAAATCAGCCTATGAATTTTTTTAATGTCCCTAGTTGTTAATGACCAATTCTACTGTAGAATAAATAAAGGAAGTAATGGTGAATTTCAGAATAGTTGGTACTAAGTAAAGGACCAAATTCTTGATATTGCAACCACAAGACTTGCTTCTTTAAAGTGTTCTTTGTTAAGGTCGTTTTGAAAGGTCAACTTGTTTCTTAATGGTGCTCAGTGAAGTTGCGGTGTGTTCTGTTTGACAGATTCGCACAGAAGAGAAAAGCAGGGATCTCGGCAGTTGAACTGAAGGCACTCCAGGGAAACCTGCCGCCTATTGTGAAAATCACCTTTGATCCTGAAATTAAAAGTAAAGCTGGAAAGGAATTTACAGACAAGGAAAAAAAGAAGTTTGGGATCGGACTTACAGGATCTGGGCTTGGAAATGCCTCAGGTAAGTCATCCAGAGCAAGTGTAAGGTTTTCTGTTTTCCCACGGCAGAAAGTCAGTGTCATTGCTTCTGTAAGTTCTCCAATTCTTGACACAGCTGGACACACTATCTTTTTAAGGCATTTTCCTTCTGACTTTAGCTAGTTTTAAAGATAAACTTTCTCCCATTGCTTCTATTTTCTGCTTTGCGATATAACTTTAAATAACGAGCATGGCACAGGGCACGTGGTGAGTGGAAATTTAGTGAGAAGGCGTACAGATCTGCTGGCTTCGTGGGAGCTAAACCAACTGCCCTGAAATTAACCTGCCACCAAAAGCCTATTTTGTTCTTCTCCGCCTTCTTTCTCTTTCACAATTGTTCCTTTCCATTCATGCCTGTTGAATTTAAAAGTAATTAAAAGGAAATGGTGTCTGTCTTCCATACACATACATCCTCACACACATATATACAGGAGTAGGCAAATGAGGTCTACAGTTGTGAGTGTGCAAACGTTTATTCTTGTATTATTTACTCTATTTCCCAAACAACTGTAAGCCTACTTTTGCCCACCTCTGTATATACCTCTCACAAAACATGTTTAAGAGTGATTATATCCGTTTATTTTTTTAATTTCTTTATTGATTAAGTAGATCCATTTATATTACTACTTCGAATTCATCAGTTCTGGTTTCAGGCAATCACTGAAACAATAAATGAAGCCCTGTTAGTCCTCACTCAGCATGTACAGCTTCTTCCCTTCCTCCTGCCATTATCTTTCACCCTCTCCCCTCGGTGTGTTCCGTTCTGAGGAGAGATCTAAAAATAATGAGAAGGCATGGGCTCTTAGGTGCTTTGTGTGAGGCCAGGCAGAACTATGCCCTGAGCAAAGGAAGTTAGGAACTTGCTGGGACTGTGCAGCGGCTCGGAGGCAGGCAACAGAGGCACAGAAGGGAATTTGCTGGCTGATGTTAAAAAGACCAGCAGCCTGCCTCCACCCCAACCTCCCTGCCAAGTGGCCGCACATACCCATTCACAGTTCTTTCCCATTCAAGTTTTAATTTGCTGTTTATCAAATACTTGAATTGGGACTATAAGACACTTATTTTGAGTTTGCAATCTTGTAGGGTTGGGGAAAATCAGAAAAGAATGGGGTGGGATGTTCCAATGAAGGAAAACATGACGAGAGAGTATGTATGATAAAGGTGTTTGTATACAAAAATGTAAACAAGCAGACTAATAATTTTTTAATGTTTCAGCAGAAACTTACTGAATAAGAACAAAAAAGCAAAGAGGGAATATTTATTTTTTCCCATCCTCTTCCTTTATGCAAGTTCAATTTCAGAGGGAGGGCTTTTACTTGTTTGGACCAATTTAGGCGTGTGAGCCCCGCCTTCACTCTAGAGTGGTTTATAGAGACGTTGAAATGGAAAAGGAGGATGGATTAACTCTGGGTGCCGAGGCTTTTCCCCTTTCTTATTTATTATAGAATGAATTGCACACTTTTCAGGAGTCAGGATTAAAGCTGCTGAGCTCTAAGTCACTGGTCTCACCCAGGGGATTTGGGGATATTTGGCTGGTTGTATCTCCATCACGTTCCTGGAGGCATTCGTTGACTAGAGATGCCCACGTTCTCTTCCAGCCTGTTTTGAGGACTCACTTAGGAGTCCAGAGTTAGACCGACCCGCTACCTCCTTAGACCCCAGGAAATGGCAGCTCTCCTCTTCAGGGAGTGAGTACAGAGAGTTAGTCATTAGAGACGGATTTGAAGAATATTTATAGCCTACTAAAAGTATTCATTAGGTACTGTATGCTGACTGGTGGCTAAATAAGCTTTAGTTTTTAGAGGTTAATATTATGAACGATTGACACTCTTCTTTTTTTGTTTTTATATATCTTAGTTATTTTCGTAATATTAACCCACAGCTAAGTGCTAAATGTCCTAGATGTACTAACAGGAGAAGAAACACAATTGTTTTCTGAAAATAGTAGGTGTGGGGACGGGACAAATGTGTAATAAATTGGCCGTCTTGAGTAGCCGTCCATGATCTAAAGCTAAACCCTCTCGGTTGTAGCCCAGTGTGAGCGGAATGGACCCGCCTTTCGGGGATGCCTTCCGAAGCCACACTTTCTCGGAACAGACTCTGATGAGCACAGACCTCTTAGCAAACAGCTCAGATCCAGATTTCATGTATGAACTGGTAAGTAACATGTGCTTATATTCTTTGATTTGTGGTAAAAGTGTTTTTGGTAGAGTTTTTTTATTTATTTATAAAGGCCAAATTTGATTCTTGTGATTGTGAATCTAGTCATTTTAGAAGGACGTATGAGCCCATTGAAAATAGTAAGAGGAATGGATTTCTGAATACCCTGAGTCTGGTTTTCGATGAGGAGGATGGGAAGCAGTCTTTCTTTCATATATCTAAATACTGAAAGACTTTTGAACTGGAAAATTTACAAATGGTAACATTGAGCAAGGCATACGACAAAATGTGAGACAAAAATGAGCAATTCCAAGCAATATCTGCTTTTTAACAGAAAAGTATATGACGAAGCAGCCTTTCATGTTAGTCCATTAGAGCTTAGCTGAATTCTTTGTAATGGCTGCACAGTCTTAATCACATCTCTACTCATGGGGAGTATTTTCTTTGCCAAGCCTGAAAGTTGTTACAAGGTCTTCCAAAGAGCTTCTTTGTCTGTGGCTGAGGTCCAGCTCTCTTTGGCTTGCTCTTTGCCTCTAGCTTTAAGTTCATTTAAGAAGGCATATTCTTCTGTGATGAAGGTAAGGTCTTTACTGTTTGCTTTGTAAATGAGCCTGTTTCCAAGGAGGTACCAATATCCTTTAGGTCAAAGATCAGGAAATATAAACTTTTTTTCAGGAAGAGTGTTTATAGTAAAGTTTAATAGGCCTTGATATTTGCACCGTACTTCAACCTCTCAAGGGACATGTTTTCCCTCTTTTTTTTTTCTTGCCCAAGGAAATGATGTTACCTATATGGAATGGTAAAGTTTCATGTAAGTAGCCTTTATCTTAAAATAAAACAGAGCAGAGTTCAAGCGCTTGTTTATCAATTTAATATATGGACGAGGATGGAGGTGGATATTTATTTCCTAAAATATGTGTGTGATTTTTTTAAACCTTTCTCAGGATAGAGAGATGAACTACCAGCAGAATCCTAGAGACAGCTTCCTTTCTTTGGAGGACTGCAAAGACATTGAAAACCTGGAGTCTTTCACAGATGTCCTGGATAACGAGGGCACTTTAACTTCAAACTGGGAGCAGTGGGATACATACTGTGAAGACTTGACAAAGTACACCAAGCTGACCAGCTGTGACATCTGGGGAACAAAAGAAGTGGATTACTTGGGTCTTGATGACTTTTCCAGCCCTTACCAAGATGAAGAGGTCATAAGCAAAACTCCGACTTTGGCCCAGCTGAATAGTGAAGACTCTCAGTCTGTTTCTGACTCCCTGTACTGCCCAGATTCCCTTTTCAGCGCCAAACAAAACCCCGTGCCCTCTTCATTCCCTGCTAAAAAGATCGCGAGCCGAGCAGCTGCCCCGGTGTGTTCTTTTAAGATTCTCCAAGCTGAGGTCCCCTTGTCAGACTGTGTCCAAAAAGCCAGTAAGCCCACTTCAAGCACACAGATCACGGTGAAGACCAACATGCACCTTACTGAGAAGGTGAACTTTCACGTTGAATGTAAAGACTATGTCAAAAAGGCAAACGTGAGGATCAGCCCCGCGCAGCAGAGCCGGCCGTTGCCGAGCCAGGCTCACGCAGACGCCGCAAAGGAGAACACCTGCTACTGCGGGGCGGTGGCAAAGAGGCCAGAAAGGAAAGGGACGGAGCCTCTTCAGGGTCATGCCACTCCAGCTTTGCCTTTTAAAGAAACCCAGGAACTACTGCTCAGTCCCCTGCCCCAAGAGGGGCCGGGGGCAGTCGCTGCAGGGGAGAGCAGCAGCCTTTCTGCCAGCACCTCGGTCTCGGATTCATCCCAGAAAAAAGAAGAGCACAACTACTCCCTTTTCGTCTCCGACACCTTGGGCGAGCAGCCGGCCAGAGGCAGCCCTGAGGAAGAGGAGGAGGACGACGACGATGTCGATGATGAGGACCACGACGAAGGGTTTGGCAGCGAGCATGAACTTTCTGAAAATGAGGAGGAGGAAGAGGAAGAGGAGGAAGATTATGAAGATGACAAGGATGATGATATTAGTGACACTTTCTCTGAACCAGGTATTCTAATGCTTAGAGGCTTACAGACTGCTCTGTCTCCTCCTGTGTGGAAATAGGAGGTTTTGCTGTGGATGCTTTCTTTGTCTTAGTGTGAGGATTAAATGACTTAATATCTTGGCCCGGATATGTAAGTGGTTTTTATCTATTCAGACAGCTCTAAAATAATCCCTTTTGCTCATATTGTGGCTCATATGCTGATTTCCTCGAGGGCTAATTCTAAATTTGTTTCATGCTAAGTGACCTGATTTATCACTCTCTTGAGCAGCTGTGCAACGATGCCAAGAATTGATTGGCTTAAAAATATTCCCTTTTTATGCACGAGTCGTTCTGTTATTGTTGAGGTAAGTTAGGAGTCCCTAGAATGAGGAACCAAGGGATGATGGTTTATGTTACTCATGACGATAACCAACCAAGCCTACTGGGTGAATAACATAGAAGAGAGCTTTTTCTCTGTCTGCTGCATCTTTCGTTTGCACAGTATTTTTCCGCTGAAGAAAAATACCTGCTATCATTGAATAAGCACGAAGGAGACTGTTTTATTTATATATAGCCCTTACAAATAGAGGGAGAAAGAAAGAGACCTGTGGGGAGCTGGTCCACTCCGGCATTTACATGCTTGGGCTGTTGCTGCTGTTGGCTTGTGCCGTTTATTTATGAAAATGGCATTGCCAAGTGGAACACAGTTAACACACAAAGAAGTGAAGATCTTCAAGTTTAAGCAAGAGTTATTTTCTTCAGAAATAATGTTGATACTGTAACACCTACATGAAAAATCAAGTTATTAAAAAACGTTAACATTGTCAAAGAAATCCCTTCCCGTTTGTTATGATGATTGCTGGAATTGCCAGCAGTGTAAACATTGGCATTTAATTTTTGGAAGGGTTTTGAAGGCATAGTAGCTGTATTGTAGGCACTGGAGCACTGTTATTACTGAAAGACTCCTTTTAGTGCACTCTTACTATTACACACATGCTTTGCTTGATGCATTTGATACAACCACGTTGTTTGACTTGGGTGGGGTTGCAACTAAGGAAAAGGTACATTAAGTTTAATATGGAGGAAAGGAGGTTTCGCCTTGTCTTTGGTTTACTTTTGAATGCTGTATAGTCTAGATAGAACAATCGTCTTTCCTCCTCAGCAGGAGAATTTTTCAACAAACTAATAAAATCTGCTTTGAAATGTTTCAAGGGAAGTTGTCTTTGTAGCGGTGGTTTACTTAGCCTCCCTCCCCTAGGAAGACCAGTGTGGTCCTGGGTCTGGCAGCTCAGCCCTGTTGCTTGAGGACATGTTTGGAATTAAGATAGGAGGGGAGGAGGAGGGAGGCCAGGAGGAGACAGGTAGTAACGGAGGGAAATGGAAAGTGTAGGGAAGGAAATGCCTTTGCCAGCTGGCGTTTAAAGGAATAGATAAATCAGTGAGTAAGCCCCTCCACCGCAACCAGGCAAGGACCTATGTATGCTGCCTGCCCCACTTCTGGTGTTAGCTTTTCTCCTCTTTGACTTCTAACTCCACTTTACATTCATTCTTGAGCTTTTGACTTGGTTTTGTGTTGGGGGGCGAGTGGGTCCATGAAGAGAGGCCATTTCCGTTTTCTCAGCCTTGGACTCTGTTAAAGCTGGGAACAGTGTCGGAGTTGGTATTGTCCTGGCAGGCCGCATTTCCGTGCTGGTGTTAAGAAGCAACCAGCGCTGCCCTAAGACAGAGCTAGGTGAGCTGGCACTCTGCCGGGCTAGCTCTCCTCTTGGTGCAGCTTAACATGCTGAGTGTTTGGATGGCATTGAATTCGCTTTCTTTCATTTGACTTCAAGTCCAACCTCCTTGGTTAGGATCACTTACTAGTTCTCACAAACGTTAAAAGTATGATAGTCTAAAAAGCAGCACAATTTGGTGGTTATAACTGGGCTTTATTCATATTTGCTAATGAAAATGTCCCCTTTTCTTGAAAGAATGAGCTAAACAAGCGACTTCAGGGGTGCACAAGTGAGTTATTGGTGAGAAGCAGGAAGGAATTCTTTGAAGCTGAAAAGTGGAATAGTTATAGTTTCTTCAGAGTACTAGTTTTAGAGTGGGTTGATTGGTTTAATTTGCAGCAGACCGTTTATAAAGGCCCTTTTGTGGTGTCTAGCTCCCTGGATGCTGGTTCTTGGCACTCCGCTGCTACAGTGCCCGAGCCTACAAAGCTGTAGGAGAGGTGTAAATGGAGTTTCAGTCCCCACTCTGGACCGGCTGCCAAGTTTTAATAGAGCCTATGCTGTGGTCGGGCTGCATCGCTTGGGGTCACGGAGTTCCATGGGGTAAGATTAAGAACTGGGCCCCCAGAATGAGAGTTCACTTTGTAATCCCTAGTGAACATTTTTACCATAGACTTTACCAGCTTAATTGCAGTAATCCTCGCTAACCAATGGTGTGGGCTTGGAATTTTAGGCAATAAATAATCCTTTTTGACTTTCTTTTGATTATCATGTCAGGAAGGAATGAGATCAGTATGGTGACCCATTAAATGAAAAAAAAAGGGGGGGGTGCTGGTGGGAAATGTTGAGTGCCTCCTTTTGTGTCTGGCACTGTGTGCATTAGGCATTGGCTGTACAGAGATGAGCAGAATAGACATGATCCTCATCTTCATGGGGCTCAGAGTTGCCTGGATCTATTTACTGTTGTGATTGCTGTCTTCTAATACATTCCTCTGTGCTGGGACTCGGCAAGAGAGAGGTGCAGGATGAGTTTCTAACACCTTATTTGACCGTAGAACTCACTTGGGGATGAAGGCATATCTTATAGTAATAGTGCTTCTCAGAACATACTTAGAGAGATAGTTACAGACATTAAATGCTCAACCAGTGAGCTGGGAATATAATATTTCTGCATTTTACTGGATCACGGTAGTCTCTGTATTAAAAGATGGATGACTTTAGCTAACAATTTATTGTGTGTGTGTGTGTGTGTGTGTGCGCGCGTGCGCGCGCTCGCACGTGTACTGTAGTGTATGCTCTTGGAAAATAGCCTTAACCCCGTGGTCAGCAAACTGCAGCTCTTTGGCCCTTTGAGTTTGGCTTTTTCACAAAATACCATGGCCTGGGAAAGTCTATTTTGAAGAAGTGTCATTAGAAGAAGTTTAAGTTTAAAAAATTTGGCTCTCAGAAGAAATTTCAATCGTTGTCCTGTTGATATTTAGCTCTGTTGACTAATGAGTTTGCCGACCACTGCTCTAATTGATTTAGCTCAGTGGATAGAGCGTGGTCCCGAGGACTGAAGGGTCCCAGGTTTGATTCCAGTCAAGGGCATGTACCTTGGTTGTGGTCACATACCCAGTAGGAGGTGTGCAAGAGGCAGCTGAATCGATGTTTCTCTCTCATCAATGTTTCTAAGTCCCTATCTCTCTCCTCTCCTCTCTGTAAAAAATAAAAATATGTATATTTTTAAAAAGGAAAAAAATGTGAAAATACTAGGTCAAAGGAAACAGATTATACAACAGTAAATAAAACTGGTAATTAATTTGGGTGGGATAGAAGAAATAAAAATCTTCATAACTCTTTGAATTTAGACATGTCTAAATCCATTTAGACATTTCAACTGGAGAAGCACAGGGAAGGTGAGACATTCCGTTGGAGCTAAACTCCTTGAGTCATGGGGCCTCAGTCAGTCCCAGGCTCTGCCCAGTCATTTAAGCCCTCCATGAGTGTGTTTCTCTGTGAAGAGCGGGCTAATGATCTTTTCCTATCAGGTTCAGAAATGAAGTATCTGTGAATGAAACATATAAGGACAAGTTGCTAGCTAAGGGAGCATATCACGTAGTGTTGGGGACATGGGTTCACCCCTTTAAGCCCCCACTTCTGTGGGCCCTCACAAGTGCACGTAATCCCCACCCCCTGAGGAAGCTGTTCATACACGTGTCCGCCCGATGCTTGGGGCTGGAATAGACCTAAATGTGGAACACCAGTTCTTGACGCTGGTGGGAAGATGGGAGTGTTGGGGTTGGTCCGTCTGCCAGTGTTAGATGTTCCTAGGCATGTGAGGGTGATCACTGCGAGCCAGTGATTTTTGGTTGGCCCGGACAAGGGCTTTTTTAAAAGGTCATTTCAGGTGGCACAGGGAGGCCCTTGCACCTTTTCCAAAGCTACATGGCAAACTGGGAACAAGATAAAATCCTTCCGTTTGAAGCAAAGCATTCACATAAGTAAAAAGGCCAAAGCTATAAAACAGTTTTTAAAAATTGAACTTCTAGAAATGATTGTGTCGCTGAACTTGGGCATTATTTCTTATAAAAGATTGCGGTCCCACTGCCTGCCACGGTGTTCTAAAGAACCACAGGTGCACGCTAATGCTGTCCCGCACTTGTCCTCACTGCTGCCTTGAAATCATTTGCTGCTTCCAACTGATTCTCTTTTTAAAGGTCATGTGTTTTGAGGCATAATTTTCACACAGTAAAACCCACTCCCTTTGTGCCCAAACCCTTCAGTGAGTTTTCACAAAATGCACGTCATAATGTAATCACACTCAAGACAGAAGAATTTGATATCTCTCTCTCTCTCTGTCTCTCTCTCTCTCTCTCTCTCTCTCACACACACACACACACACACACACACACACACACACACACACACACACCAGTTTCTCTCGTTCCTTTATAGTTAGTCCCTCCCTCCACCCCCAGCTCCTGGCAATCACTTTGTCCCTATAATGTTGCCTTTTCTAGAATGTCATGTAAGTGGAATCATATTCTTAATTCTTAATCTGAACAAAACCTGTTAAAATTTTACCACCCCACCCCCAAACGCTTGGATGTCATCACTTTCTTAGTGTCAGTTGCAGAGGAGTCACATTTTTAGTAGGGAAAGTGGTCCCTTTGCTTGGCCAGTGAAGCCCAGTTTTTTCTGGCTACCTTAGGTTTGGGGTTGTGGGCGTCCTGTGCCTGGCCCGTCCCCACCACTCCAGGTGCCCAGCCCTAGTGCATGGAACACATACACGGTGGGCGTTCTCTGAGGGTATGTGCGAGTGAGAGGTCAGCCTGTATTGGGACTGACCAGTCGTTCTAGCAGCTCTGAATTACGTATTTTCTGAAATTTCCTATTAGTAACGAAAACAACTTCTTAAAAAGTGAAGTAAATGCAGATTGTTTCCAGTAAAACATTAGGCATATACGTTTTTTTATTTGTTTTTAATATGGAATGCTTCACGAATTTGCACGTCATCCTTGTGCAGGGGCCATGCTAATCTTCTCTGTATCGTTACAGTTTTAGTATATGTGCTGCCAAAGCAAGCATGGCGCATACACTTTTAATAGCCTCTGTGAGAACTGCCCTTTGTGTGCTTTCAATGCCTAGTACGATATCACCCCAGAAATGCACACAGCTTTCTGTTGGGGTGTTTGAGAGGCGTTGGTATTAAAAAGAAGACATTATAAGGTCACAGTATAGTGGCTAAGTACCATTATCTTATGGTCCTTTTGACATTTCTGTAGCTGTATTTCATTATTCTCTCAATCCTATGTGAAAATACAGTGTGTCACATATTAACTTATAAAAACCAAAGAGAAACACCAAGAAGATAGTCTAGTCATCTGTGTTTCTTATCTTTGTCTGAATATTTTATGAGTTAGAGATTTCCATTGGAAAGGGTATTATTGTATAGACCTGGTTCATAATCTTTGACATGCCAGTGATAAGCAATGATGTTTTCAGATGAAAGGAAATGTTTCAAGGGACAAATAGAAGGGTCTTTTTGTTTGTCCTCGTCGGTCCATTGAGATCCGTGGCACTTAAAAATTGGGGTGGGGCTTTCTGTTTTTTAAGGGTATGAAAATGACTCCGTGGAAGACTTGAAGGAGATGACTTCGGTGTCCTCTCGGAAGAGAGGTAAAAGAAGATACTTCTGGGAGTACAGTGAACAGCTCACCCCGTCACAGCCAGAGAGGATGCTCAGGCCGTCCGAATGGAACCGAGACACCTTGCCAAGTAATGTGTATCAGAAAAATGGCTTGCATCACGGTAAGAGGGTATTGTGGTCAAATGTTTTGTGTCACTTTACATAGATGCTAAGCCATGTTTAATCATTGTATGTAGGTGTTCACCCCTTCCTTAGCAAGCTGGAGAGCGAAGCAGTAGAGCTGCTGTGTTTGCACAAACAGCTTGACCAGGGTTGAGAACCATTACCTAGTCAGGGAGGCAAGCCTGTGCAAAATGATTTCATTTCCGGTTACTTCCAGGCAATGATTAGGAAGCTCTGATTCCTGACCCGTCACAGTTGCTATAAACCACAGGGTTGGGAAGGAGAACGGGCTCCAGCACTCAACTGTCATTCTCATTCAGTCTCCAGGCCTAATATCGACGGGAGATTGGGATCCACAGGGTGGGGGGAGGAAAGGAGGGAGAGGAAAAGAGGAGAAATAGTCGTATGAAAAGGAGTGGAGAGAGAAGGGTGGGAAATAAGGGTTGAGAGAAGCTTATAATCTCAGGCAGGTCAAACTTGGAATTGTGAACCCAGGGCAATGTAATTGAATAGAATTCCTTCTGCAAAAATGTGATTTTTTTATGTTAATCCAAAAATCTGTTCCATACTTTTACATTCACCCATAGAGGAGGGCATTAGTCAGATTGGTGCTCAGTACACGGTTTAGTAATCACTCCTGCTGCAGACTTCAGTTGCTAAGCATTTTGACCCTGGATTTGGATCAGAAGTATGCATGTGCCTCATTTTCCCTGGTACCCAGGCCTGTACTTTACTGTTTCTCAATGAAGGAAAACCCAGTTTTTGCCTTCAGATCAATTTTCCTACCTCATTGAAAAGACAGGACCAGTAAATAGGTCCATAAAGCATGTGGGGAGCACTAGGAAAGTTGTGTGGTGGTTCCGAGGCCAGAGCCAGCCCTCATGCCTGCAGTGACGGGCAGGAGCCCTGGAGTCTTCTGTGAGTTATATGCCAAACTACCCTTTCAAAAAAGGCAACCTTTACTTGATGGACTTTTCAGTCCCAACACAAGACTCTGTATAATCTGACACATTTCAGTCAGAGCACCAAAGCATCTAAAAATCTCCAAAATCTTTCTCTGACCATATACGGTATTAGACCCTAGCCCTGATTTTTCTGTGCCGGTGAACTTGCATTCCAGGCCTAAAGTTTGAGATGCTTTTCACTGCCATGCAAATAATAAGACCCTGTCATGCTCGGGCTGGAAACCTAGAGGTGGGAAGGAATGGAAATCATATCACCCCCATTTCTTGCAGTCACAGAGCGGGAAAGAGAGAAGGCTCCTGGGTTCTAGCACAGGACGTTAGCATTCTGAGACTTCTGAACCGTGCCGAGACTTCTGGATAAGAAAAGGGGTGGGGGGTGGGGGGGGGAAGAGATGTGGTTTTAAAACACGGCTGCAGAAAACGCACCCCTTGTTAAATAAGACGGCGTAACTCACTCTTCTTTTAAACCACCTGTAGGCAAGTACGCGGTAAAAAAGTCCCGGAGGACTGACGTCGAAGACCTGACCCCCAACCCGAAGAAGCTGCTGCAGATAGGCAACGAGCTGCGCAAGCTGAACAAAGTCATCAGCGACCTGACGCCTGTCAGCGAGCTGCCCTTGACCGCCCGGCCGCGGTCCCGGAAGGAGAAGAACAAGCTGGCCTCCCGGTGAGCGCTGGGCGCTCTCGTGGCGGGAGGGAAGGCCAGGAGGGCCTTGCCGCGAGCCTGAGTGGAAGCTCAGGTGCCCCTCCACCAGTTACTCAGAAATGGACTTTTATAAACGCTTCGAGAGAATTATAATTTTCCCTTTGATGCTTGGTGGGAAAAGTTTTTAAAGGGGGAGAGAGGTACATGGACTCCAGTCTAGCATAACAATGAACATTTTTATCGTAGCCTCGTGCTTTATTGTGTAGTAATTAAAATTCACCCCTTTTAGCATACTCTTCTATGAGTTCTGACAAACACCCTGATCATATAAGCACCGCCACAATCAAGACATTGAACATTTTCATTACCTTAAAAAATGTCCTCACGGTCCTTCGTAAACCCTTCTCCCGCCCTTGCCCCCTCCCCACCACCCATCTGTGTTTTATTTGTAGTTTGTAGAACGTCATAGAGGTGGAGTCATACAGCAGATAGCCTTTTGGCTCTGAGTTCTTTGGTTCACCATGATGCATTTGACATTCACCCATGTTGCTGTGCGGAGTAATAGTCTGTTCCTTTGTGTTGCTGAGTGGTGGTCCTTTGGAGGGATGTCTGCAGTTTACCCACTCACCAGCGGAAGGACATTTTGACTAAAGCCACCATAAACACTCACTTACAGGTGTTTGTGTGAACATGAGTTTTCATCTCTCTAGGAAATGAATTTTTATGTTTAATTTTATAAGTAAAAAAACGGTCGTTAGTTATCTCCAAAGTAATAAAGCAAATTTTTTAAGTTACTACTTTCAAGTTAGCTATATGTCCTATTTTATATCCCCACCAGCAATATATGAGGGCTTTATTTTTGACTATGTTTAAAATTTTTTTAAAATCAGTTTAGATCAATTATTATATTGTGGGTTTTTGGTAAATGAGTTACTGTTGTTAGGCAGTGGTTTTTGGTTACTATTAGAAAATGAAGGGGGAAAGTTCTCAACGTTCACTTAAAAAAAAAGTGAACGAATTGTTTCTTCCTTTCACAGGGCTTGTCGGTTAAAGAAAAAAGCCCAGTATGAAGCTAACAAAGTGAAATTATGGGGCCTCAACACAGAATACGGTAAACCTACACCTTTAAGAATTTGATTAACCTCCTGTTTCTCTGCTGACCACTCTTTTTCTTAGGTTTTTTGCTTTGCCTGCATTCTGCCCAGTTTTAGGCCAGCCTCCTCGTTAATCGGTTCAGTAAGCTACATGCTCTTCTTACTCATTCCCGCCCCAGTGTGAGCATCTCCATCTGGGGCTTCCCGGTCAGATCTCATCTCTGCCCTGAGGAGCTCATTAATTGTGAGCATAGTAATTTCTTACTTTCATAGTGGTGCTGCTGGGTTAGCCGCATTTACTGACTCCTGTTTATTTTAGCCTGTGAATGGATAGTTTAGATCTCTGGTTTACAGGGTTTTGTCTCATGGATTTGTCTCTGTACGTGTTGAAATACAGAATCCTATGCTTCTTGCCAGACCCTTTGGATTGCAATCTGTGCAAGGAGAGCCAGGAATTTACATTTTTAACGCCATCTTGGTTACTCTTATGCAACCTTCCTAGTGTATTTTGGGAATCATTGGTTCAAATCGGTACTTCCCAATCTTTCACGTCTTGGCACATGCAGCGAATTATCATGTCTAAGGCATCCTGGAATACGAGAGGGTGTCCTGCTCATAGGCCTCATTAGAGCCTCCGTGGGCGGAGAGGACCATTCTCCTTCACCTAGAGCCCTGCATAGTACGCTGGGGAGTTAGAAAGCTCTGGCATGGGCTGTGTTCCTCCTTTCCTTAAGCTTGGTATTAGAGTTTGCATGTTCCTTTGCCTCTAAAATTGTCACCTTCAGTAAGTTGTATCAGAAAGTGGAACAGTGGCAAAGTGATGATTATTTGTATCTCAAGATTTTCTTAAACCCAGCATGATGTCTGGCACATAGATGCTCATAAACTTTGTGTAGTTTTTCTTAATCCTTGATCTTGATTATCTTGTTTCCATCTGTGAGGGCAGAAAGAGGATTTACAACTGAAGTTTATAACTTGTTAAACGAACTGATGTTATTTATTAATGGCCACTCTACTCAAGATAAATGAATTAGATGAACCAATAGTTGGCTTCTTGGAATGGAAATCTCCATTTTCCTACTATTCTTTCTTGCTGTTGAAGCATCTTGAGTTGAACTCTGTGAATGTGTATAGATGGGGTTGCTGTAACGTCTTTAGGGCCCAGCTGGATCACCCTGCAGGGGATGTGGTGGGCCCCCCGGGCGCCTTCTGGGTTTATGTTTCTTTGGACACATGTTGGCATCTATTTCTGTGTTGTTCGGTTAATGTATTTATCCATAATTATATACATCTCTATGGCTGTATATTTTTGTATTTGTTAAATCAATTCACCAGGTTGGTATAGGTCTACTTCTAAACTCTGTTCCAGTGACCTATTTGTCTATCTTTATTTTATGTAAACGATCTTGATTACTGCATTTTATAGTAAATCTTAAAGTCAGCTAGTGTTAGTCCTTGCTAATCCTCTAATTTTCTTCTCTCCTTTCAAAGTTGTTTTGGTTATTCTAGGTCTTTTGCATGACCACATAAATTTTAGAATTAATGTATCTCCTTTTTTAAAAAAAGCTTAGTGAAATTTGATTTGGATTGCTTTGAGTGTGTAAATCAGTTTGGAGAGAATTACCATCTTAACAAAATGGAGCTTTCCAATCCATTAACTTGGCATCTCTTTCCATCTAGTTAAGTCTTCTTTAATTTTTCTCCACCTTCTTTATCATTTTCAGTATAGAGTGCTGAACATCTTCTGTGAGATTTACTCGGGGTATTTTATATATTTTTTGGGTACTGCTGTAAATGGAATTATTTTTGAAACTTTATTTTCAAACTCTTTGCTGATTATAAATGCATATGAAATGCATTTTTGAGTATTATTCTTATATATTGCTAAATTTGATTATCAGTTCTAGTAGATATGTAGATGCTCTGGGATTTTTATTGAAGCCATTATCATTCTCAAATAGGAAAAGGTTGTGTGTTTTTTAACCTGCACCAGAGGATATGTTTTCATTGACCTTATAGAGAGGGGAAGAGAGAGAGAGAGAAACACCTTGATGTGAGAGAAATGCACCTCAACTAGCGATCAAACCCTCAACTTTTCGGTGTGTGGGACAGTGCTCCAGCCAACTGAGCCACACCAGCCAGGGCTAACTAGGGAAGGTTTTATTTCTTCCTTTCTGATCTTATGCCTTTTATTTATTTTCATTCCCTATTGCAATGTCTAGGATATTGAATACAAGTGGTGATTACTTTGCAATTTTGGGGTGGAGGGTCAGGAACTTTTCACCTTTAATTATGATATCTATCAGCTCTAGGCTTTTTTTGTAGATGAGATGCCTCTATCCATTTGGAGTAAGTTGAATTTTTTTTCTAGTTTCATTGATCATGAATAGCTATTGAATATTGTCATATAAGGGATTTGTTTGCATTTATTAGAATAATCATGTTGTATTATCCTTTTTCCCTTAGTAATATATCACATACTCACCTGTTAATACCGTGAATTACATTAACTGATTTTTAAACATTAAATCAACCTTGCATTATTAATAAACTACTTGGTTATGGTGTATTTTCCTTTTTATAATAGAGTCTATTGCAAATAATTTGTTAAAGATTTTTGTGTCTATATTCAAGAGGGATATTATATTAGTCTATAATTTTTCTTTTTTATAACATATTGGTCAGATTTAGGTTTTGGGCTATACTTGCCTTATAGAATGAATTGAGCCATAATCTTTATCTTTTTTTAAAAAAACTTTAAGATCAATTTTATTTCTTCATTGTATGTTTGATAGAATTTGTCCTTAAAACCACCTGTATTTTTTTTTTGGGGGGGGGGGGTATTTTTTTTATAAATTGAACTCCTTACTAGAAATAGGCTGTTAGATTTTCCATTTCTTCTTGTTTTCAAGAAATTTGTCCATTTCATCCAAGTTGTTAAATTTGTTGGCATAGCTTTTTCTTATTATCTTTTTAATGGCTCTAGATTCTGAAGTAATAACCCCCTTTTCATTCTAGATATAATCTATCAGTCTAGCTGGGGATGGGGGTTGGGAGTAGGAGGAGGTATCCATTTTGTTGGTGTTTTCAAAGAACCAGCTTTAGGCTTTGTTAACACTCTCTGTTATATGTTTGTGTCCAGCTTCATTGATTTTTGCTGTTATCTTTATTATTTTCCTCTTATTTACTTTTGGTTAATTCTGCTCTTTCTCTTTAAGCTTTTTAAGATAGGGAAATTAGTTCTTAAAGCTTTAGTCTTTGAAGGACTTTGATTTATTTAATAAACATTTACTAAGATCTTAAGAATCGATACAGCAGGCACTGCCATAGGTCTTACAGCTTTGAGGACAAATAGGGCGAGTTCTTTACAGGACAGTGGACATTGACACATGTCTGCAGTGTTTTACCCAAAGTGGCACATCAGCCCCAGTTGGTTTGGCTCAGTGGATAGAGCATCGGCCCGCAGACTGAAGGGGCCTGGTTCCCTTCGGATCAGGGGCACATGCCTGGGTTGCATGTTTCTCTGTCCCTCTCCCTTCTTCTCTGAAATTAAGAAAAAAGTGGCACATCATTTGAAATTAGCCTGCTTGGATAAGAAAGCTTATAACTATCACTGCTTAATGTTTTCTTAAACATTTTCCATTTCTTAATTGAGTATCTGTTATTACATAATTAAAAGAAAATTCTTCTATGTTAGTGACACACTCCAAGTATCTTGTTCTGTCTTACAGATAATTTGTTGTTTGTAATCAACTCCATCAAGCAAGAGATTGTAAACCGAGTACAGAATCCAAGAGAGGAGAAAGGACCCAACATGGGGCAGAAGCTTGAAATCCTCATTAAAGATACTCTTGGTAAGAAGGATACTGGATAACGAATATCAGTAATGGCATGTAGTGAAAAATGTATGCTTCGAGAGGATAAGAAAAAACTCAAGTGATCTCATTGTAGTTACTCTGTTACAAGTAGTTTTGTCTCTTTAAATATTTATTTTATTTTTAAATATATTTTTATCGATTTCAGGGAGGAAAGGAGAGGGAGTGTGAAATAGAAACATAGATGATGAGAGAGAATCATTGCTTGGCTGCTTAGTTTTATCCTTTGAGATTTATCATTCATCAATACCGACTGCCTGTTATTGTACTTAGATCTCATCACTGAACTATTTTAACTCTTAAGGAAGAAAAACTTCTAGCAACCTTAACTTTCTCTGGGGAGGAGGAAAACAAAGATCTCTGAGGGGTCAGGCCTGCAGTTCATACTGTAGTTGAGGTGCTCGCCTATTCGTTTTACCCCTAACACACTCCACAGGATTCTGACAAACTTGACTGTCTGAGCTCCATTTCTGAACAGATTATGTAACTCTAGAAGCCCGATGCACGAAATTCGTGCAAGGGGCTCGGCCCCCGCAGCAAAGGAGGCTGCCTTGGCCCCTACAAACCACGGCGGCCACCTCTGCCTTAGCCCCTGCCTGCCACTGAGGCTGGGGGCCTCTGCCTCGACCCCCAACGCCGCAGCTTCCTCTGGCAGGTGTTCCAGTGTGTGTCATGCTTTTATTATTATAGGCGGGGAGGAGCAGAGGTAGGCATCCTGAAGTCAGGCACGGCTCCCTAACCAGGAGAGCAGGGAGCTCACACAGGCACCGGGCAGATCACTCGGATCAGGAGCATCCCTGGGGGTTGAGGCAGAGCGCAGTCAGTGAGGAGCCCGAGGCACCAAGCAATTGCTTTGGCTACATTACATGCTCTTTGTTTAACGGCTTTTGTTTTATTTTCTTTCGGTGCATTCTGTCTTCTGTTTCTTGTGAAATAATAATGGGTTATGGTTTTCATCCTTTTTATGGTTATTCATGCCTTTTAGGCATACTTTTATTGTTTGTAGCAATCTTCTTTAGTCTTACAGCAACTTTTTATGGGATTTTGACCTTGATACTTTTCTGTTACTTATTTGATGTGTGAAGTTAGTTCTTTTTTAACTTGCAAAAGAAAGTTTTGTTCGTGATAGCTTTTCTAACTTCAAACTTCACAGAATTCCTTGTTTTTGGTTAATGTAAAACAAATGGCATTTGCTCATGAGATGGTCATGTATGTCCAGCCACAAGAGAGAGGACACAGGAGAGGAGCAGGAAAAGAAAGTTTATCCTAGAGAGACAAGTCACTGCATGCCAGTGCAGCCATGTGGCCGGCGGCTAAGGGAGCACCCAAGCCAGCAGGTGGGGAGGAGACAGAGAGAAAAGCAAACCAAAGTGCCTTTTCCTGGGGGTCAAAGTAGTGCAGAAGCAAAGGTGTGCGGGCATTTCTTTGATTCATTTTTGTCTTTTGGGCTGTAATTACTTGTCATCTACCCCCACTTTAAACTGTTGATTAACTATTCTTTATGGTCATCCTTGATTTGACCCGTTTAATCTTAAAATTGCGGGCTCCAGTTTTAATTGTGGGGTTATTTTCTGGGCTGCAGTGGCAAGGAGCAGAGCACTCATCAGGGACCCGTGTCTGCTGAGGGCCAGCACACTCCCTCCGATCTCCCCCCCCCCCGTTCTGTGTCTAAGTGAGCCTATTTGTGCTTTTCCTCAGGTCTCCCCGTTGCTGGGCAAACCTCTGAATTTGTTAACCAAGTGTTAGAGAAGACTGCAGAAGGCAATCCCACCGGAGGCCTTGTAGGACTGAGGATACCAGCATCGAAAGTGTAATCAGCCTCGGACCACTGGTCAGCAATGTCTGAGTTCGTTACGTTACTCATTGTAAATTTTCATTCTGTTTTGCATGTCAGTTTGGCATTATGTACACATTTGCAATTAGGTTACATTGTTTTAAGAACTAAGTAGCATAAGTGACGCATGATCCAAAATACTTGATTACTGCATTTTCAGAGCATAAACCATGGTTACAACTGCTACTGGCGTCAGAATTGGAACTCGTGTGTTTAACTAAATGTTTAGGTACAGATTTCAAAAATCTGTTAAAGAAAAACATTTTGGAGGGGTGAAGATATTAGTAAATGCCATATATTGTGGCAGGTTTATGCTCTGAACCATACAAAAAAAATCGAGGAAGCATTTTTAAAAAGCAATTTAGGTTGTTTTTAGAATTATTGCTTTTTGTTCTAATTTTCCACAACCATTAATGTCACTTGTATATGGCACAACCCAGCACTCATGCCCGTGTGCCATATTAGATATTCATTTTCTGAGCTCAATATGGTATATATAAATATATATAAGTATATATATATATATATATATATATAATATCAGTGCAAGTAAGAAAAAAAAAAGCATATTCTTTGTGCCTTGTATTTTGGAGAAACTATAAAACTGGTAATATTTTGTATGATGAAAACCCTAACGAGGAAAAACAAGATATATAGATGGAAAAATTATGGGGTTTAAATGTTTTTTTGTTGCAACTCTTTTTCAGATTTTTTGAATGTATATAGGACTATGTTGAAATGTAGATAATATGCCACAGAGTCTATGTATTGTATAAAAAAAAACAAAAACAAAAACAAAAAAAAAACAACAACAAAAAAGATGGCTCTAGAAAACTCATATTTCGGTACTTGACCGGAAGAAGACACTTGCACATTATTGCGATTGTTTTATTTTTTGTACCAAAGACAAATGCAACTGATATGGCAAACTGCCAGTCTAAGTAAAGTTTTGCACAGCTTACATGATACTGTATGAATGTATGACTAAAAGAAGAAAAAAAGAAAATGGAAAGGTCAGGGTTAGGGATCTTACTGAACTGTGAATTTTATTTCTGTTGGGTCCAATTATCTACAGAAGGAGCATCTACACATACAAATATTATTTTGCTGTTCCTCTAGTTCGCTTCCATAGTAGATAAGTTGGTGGCCATTTAGATGTCTGTCTTTTTATTTCTGCACTTATTGTAGGAAATTTTAATATATTTCATTTTAGTAAGCTATTGATAAAATAGTTTTTGACCTTGAAAACTTAAAAGTTATTTAGCTTATTGTAGTATACTTCCACCAAACAACCAAAATACAGATTATTTTTATTGTATTATGTACATATATATATGTAAAGAAAGAGAAAAGCTAAAAATATCTAATTCTTTAGTTGCCACTTTTCCAATTGATGTATTATTGTGCATGTAATATTTTCAAAGATCAACACAAGCTTAAAACAAAAACAAAAAATTTATAGATTTTTATATTTTTGTACAGGTATTTTCAAACTAGCTTCTCCAGACTTACATGTGACTTCTTTTATAGTTTCTAGAACTGAGAAATAGTAACACATTTAGTTTTTAGGTGCTCTGTTTTGCTCACATAAAACAGCTTCCTTAGTCAGTGTTTTAACTGTGTTAAAGCTTTACCTCTGGAGGAGGAATTTCTTGGTCAAGGCGACATTATAAACCTTTCCACAGATCTTTCCGTCCTGTCTCTCTTACTGTTTTACTCTCAAATCTTGCGGTTTGAACTCTGAAAAAACAAACAAACTATACTTTAAAAAAAAAAAATCCCTACCTAACCAGAAAAAAATAATACCAAAAATTTCAGACCTAGCTGCTGGGAGAGTATCTATTTCTCCATTACCCGTCGGAGAATTTATTCTTTAGTTATATTTTGTCTATCTAGTGTATTTCGTTTTCTTTGACTCACCTCACCCCCGCCCATTTGTAAGTGACAGCACATGAAGCTATAGCTTATAAAAGCTTGGATCTAACACACACAGCAACATCTGAGCAGAGCTTCTGGGACCTTGTGAACTGGGATGCACCGAATTTCCCGTGAGCTTGGTGGAAATGTACCTGTGTGGTGCATTCACACTGAGCAGATGGAAAGCTCAGATCGAGGGCTGAATAGAGTATATTAGTTCATTGTTTAAAGTTTTTCCTTTTCTCTGGGAGAAGGCAAAGCACAAGTTTGTAATTTGGGAGTGTATGAAGATTTGACGGAGTGTGTCTGGCAAACTAAAATGTATTCCAAAATCTGGCAGTTTTGCAATCAGGTGAAAATCACTCCGTGATAGAGATTCAACTGATGAGGTTTATAAAATTGCCCCTTTCTAGCTGCTCTGTTAGAAATTCTGGTTTTTGATAACTTTTTTCCTCTTTGCAAACCAGAATTTGATTTTTTGGTCTTGCATTTCAAAAAAAGATTTTGAATCTGTTTAGTAGATTCCATATCCTTGCATTTCAGTGTTTTATATGTACTACTTAAGTTAAATAGTTAAAAGCTTTTAAATAGTTGAGCTTTTTAATGTTGACACTTTATTTTGTACCTATTTATATATGTATGTATATCTTAGAAAAGCACTTTGTTAAAAAAAAAAAAATTGCATTTTATATGATTCCTGCCATTTGCTGCTAAATCTGGGCTGGTCAGAATGCTGCAGCGATACTTGATCTCAATAAAAACCTGGCAGAAAATGTAGAGTGAAAGTGAAATCCTCTTGCTGTTTAACTTTATCATAAAGATGACATAGGCAAGCTGTGCAGCTTTACATTTTAACCAGGGGACTCTGTGGCATTTAAAACCGTCTAGAAATGGTTGTACTTTAATGCCAGTAATAATCTGCTTCCTCTATTGTCATTAAATATATCCGTTTAGTGTACCACACAAAGAGATCTTATAAGGGTAATGTAAAAACCCCAACAATTGTACATGTTCTGTTTTTGAAATTGTGGCCTGTGTTTTTGGGTGAAGACCCTTGGAGAAGAGCTCTCTGAAGGTCTTCTGTGTTCATACATGGTATCCAGACAGTCCTCATGAAGTCCAGAATCCCACTCTCAGTGAAGGCATTGGGAATTCACCTCCAACGAACCCCTTGTTCCAAAGCAATGATAGGAACATTGACTCTAGAACTATGATTTAAAAACAAAAACAAAAACAAAACACACAAAAAACGTTCTTCCTTGTTTTCGATACACTGGATCTTTGTAGAGTTTGTCTCCATATGAAAGCATGCTGTCCAGTTGTTCTTGTTAAGATCTTGTCTGAGTTTTGAATTGGGTGCCACACTTTTTCAGTCAATATGATTGCTTGTTCTACTGTACCATATATGATTCTTGTCCCTTCCTATATTCTTCATGACAGATTATGATGTGGCTTTATATTGTGCCTTACTTGTACATGAAAACAAAACGTCTGCATTCCCTCCACTTCCTCAGTCTTTCACTTTGACCTTTTTGGTAAGAAAATCAGAGCTATTACAAAAACATCATGAAGGAGTTCAGATGGGTACGGTTTCAAATTCCCTCTCTCTAGAGTTATTTTATATTTGTATGAAAGACCAGTTTTGAGTGGTCTTTGAATAGGAGGGGGAAAGATGAGCGGTAATTTCACTACATCCCTTTTTTCTGACTTTCATGAATTTGTCATACATCTTCTTTCTGATGCTTGACTTTATTTGCTCCTTCGCAATAGTCTGCATTTAAAGAAAGGTGTGTTCCATTCATCAGCTTGAAATTGACTCTCTTCATTTTTCCAGAATTTTTTAGAAGAGTACCCGTTTTGTTTGTTTTATAAAACAGATGACAAGTCTCTTTTAAAAGAAACAGAAGTGCAGTACTTTTAAAATACAATGCTGTTCGTTTGGATTTCTTTTTTATATATAATATTCCTACAGTTATCTGATGTTTGCCTTCATTAATAAAGCTGTTAGTTTATTCACCAAAATATCAAGAATGGATGTGCTTTTCTTTATTCCATACATTTAAAAAATATTTTAGCTGCTAAGATTTAGTTCACTTTTTTAAGAGACGAATTCAAGTTGCCTTCAGCAGGAATTAACAAAAACTTAGGTTCCCTTTCTTTATATAGTCTTCCTGAAAGTCTGTCTAAGTATTTTCTAGTTCATTATGTAACAGATTGTTAGCATCTCTCCGAATCTTGAAACTTGAATTTTGAGAATGCATTGAATTAAGCTTTCAGTGTTAAAGTAAAAGGTTTCAGTTATCCTTCTAGTGAAGTCTATTGTGGAATACCGTTTCCCATGGAACTGAGGCCATTTCCACAACTTTGCACAAAACTCCAGTCTTGTTCTTCCCTCGAATCATGACAAATAAGTCTCACACAGTGCCGTAATACTTGTGGGTTCTTTTGTAATCTTTGTAATCTTAATAAGGGCATTATGAGAAGATGACTCCATGTTTTTTTACTCTTTCAAACACATTGGGATGTACCAATGACCATCAGCTCTAGGGATGGTTGTCTCATGTTAAGGAATCAGCATGTGGGGAAAGATGATGAAATGTACTACTGAACGTGGACCGCCCCCCCACGGGCAGGCGGGGCTGTGTTGAAGCATAACCTTTAACCCTCACGCCTAGTGAATGGACTGACATCGTAGACACTGCACCTAGGAACGGGATTCTGCCAAACTGCCATTTCCGTTCAGAAAAGAAAGATCTGGGGCTAGTCGTGAGGGGGACTAGAACCTTAAAACTACTTCCCAATAGTATTCCGGAGACGTGTCGGTGACCAGTGCAGAACCTGAGTCTGGTATTTCCGTGTGCCAAGTTCTAGGTGAATGAGGTTTGCCTCTCTCATACCGATGTGAACACAGTGATGTGGTTCATTCAATTCCAGGTGGACGGGACGGGACTGACGACTGTGTCTTGCCCTTCGCCCTTCCTCCCCTCC
This sequence comes from Pipistrellus nathusii, assembly GCA_963693515.1. Taxonomy (NCBI): domain Eukaryota; kingdom Metazoa; phylum Chordata; class Mammalia; order Chiroptera; family Vespertilionidae; genus Pipistrellus; species Pipistrellus nathusii. The sequence goes on from OY882862.1 coordinate 93,253,006, forward strand.
CCCCTGCACCAAATAACAGAAATGTGTATGTGTGTACTGTATCTGCCTTCCCAGCACATTTTTATGACACTGTATTCCACTGCCTGCCCTCTTCACCTTCTGACCCGAGAGTTCGGCCTGTAACTTAGCGCTGCTGGTTAAGTGATGCTAGGGCTGACCGCGCACAAGAAGTTGCAGAGGAGCGGGAGGGCAAGAATTCAAAGCATTTGTTCATGCAATGTGGCCGCCTCTCTTGCATAGCCACACAGGATCCTGTTTGTAATGCTGTCATATTCCGTTGTTTTGTTCCCCTGTCCCCTTCCCCACAACTGGAGCTATAAAACTTGATTGGATTCAGTCTTGTCTTTTGTCTAGAAAGAATTTTATCTTGTTGACGCATGAGCTGTGTAACATTTATTCTATTAAATGTTGGTTAATAGTTGTGCAGTTTTTCTTTCCACAAGAAAAGGCAATTCCAATGTTGCCTTTGTTCTCTGTCACCTTCCAACCCCTTGGCACTTCTAGTCAGATACAGACTCATCTGTGTATGCAACATCCTTTGTAATTTAAAATAAAAAAACAAAAAGATGAAAAGGTTTTGAATTGTTGGCCTCATATTTTCGCCCTTCCTGTCTCTGTGGCTTTTTCGAGGCTTACCAAGGCAACCGCGTCCTCTTCAGGGTAACCCACTGCAAGGGAATTCCCGGCCAGAGGCAGTGGGGACCTTGAGGGACATTGAGCTGTTATGCAGATGTATGTATTGATAAACATTTGCACTTTTCATAGCTCAGAGCATAGTTTTGTTCATACTTATCTCTCTTCTATTCTGTGGGCAAGTGATTTCTCCCTGGGAAATAAAATATTTTGAGTCTCTCCTCACTCAAACATGTGTATGTTTAATAATTTAAGTGAGAGTACACAGAGTCTGAGCCGGGACGGGAGTGAACACCATAGCGGAGTGTTCCTTCTGCTAGGTTCTGGGCTCCAAGGAGACTCAAGACCTCAGGAACTTCCGGTCTGCTGAGCGGGGCAGTTGTGACCAGGATGGCAGAACAGCACAGGAGTTGTTATATGCACAGAGGGCTCTAGGCACGTTACCACCACCCAAGTATTTGTGCGGACGCGGGTGCCACATCCAGCGGGTGTCGGAGAACTGACAGGCCTGGGTGCCTGGGCCCTGGAAGAAGCCCTCTGCTCCATTGGAGCGACACTGAGGCTGTCAGGAAGCAAATGGATGTGGCTGGCACCGACTCCTCCTGCTTCGGGACATGCCCCCTGAGACCGCCCCTCACAGGGACCTCTGCCATGGCCCCGGGACCGGGAGCGGGGGAGCCAGGTCGCACAGTTCTCAGGAAACCAGCGCTTCTGTGAGTGGTCTGCAGCTCCCCGGCATGGACTGGGAACCAGGAGAGCTCCTTAGCCACCAAAGAAAACACTTTAGTGGCTGGACTGGAAGGTTCGGAGCAGCAAGAAGGAGCTACAGTCCTAGAAGGCTAGGGTGGTGCCCATCAGGGAGTCCCCATCTCGCTGGCTGCTCTCAATGGCCCAGCAAGGTGGGGACTCATCAGACTAGACCCGTGGTCGGCAAACCACGGCTCGCGAGCCACATGTGGTTCTTTGGCCCCTTGAGTGTGGCTCTTCCATAAAATACCACGGCCTGGGCGAGTCTATGTTGAAGAAGTGGTGTTAGAAGAAGTTTAAATTTAAAAAATGTGGCTCTCCAAAGAAATTTCAATCGTCGTCCTGTTGATATTTGGCTCTGTCGGCTAATGAGTTTGCCGACCACTGGACTAGTCTTAGAGGAGGGGACCCACCCAGACCCAGCCGATGTGAGACGGTTCATGTTCATCTCTGAGGGACCAGGCACTGTTGGGAAATAAAGGGCTTAGAATCTGGAAACCAGGCAGAACCAAGGCCCAAGTGTAGCAGTTGGAGAAACCAAAGGCTAGCCTCGGGATCGGTGGGGAAAGACGGAGGAAACAAAACAGCGCTGGCAGTTTCATTGGGACTGAGGGTCCCAGATCGCAGACCTGTGCCTCCAAGAAGGCTTCTTAGACCTGGATCCCTTTGCCAGAAGGGGCTGTGTGGAAGGGCGGAGGAGAGGGAGCTGTGCTTTCCTTTCTTGCAGAAAGAGGCAATTGGAGACTGTCGATTGCATAGGAATTCCCAGCAAGAAGCAGGATGTGAGGGGCCCAAGGTCACGCGGGCTGATCTGCTTGCCAACTTCGGGCTTCTTCTGTTTTAGGATCCGGAACGTTTGACCTGAAAAAATGTCAACCTCCATCTCTTTAAAAAGTTTTCATCTTAAGATAACAGCCAGGAATTAACAGAAAATGTACAAGGTCCAAAGAAATCTTGAAAATACTATGAAAGACACAGGAAACTTGAACAAATGCAAAGATAGACCAAGTTCTTGAATAGGGATCAGTCAGTAACACAAAGCTGTCTTGTCTTCCTGCATTAAATAAAAAATTGAGTGCCGACCCAGTAAGGACATAACAATGGGGTTAAAAACAAAACAAAAACTGTAGCCCAAGTTCACATGGGAAAAACTATAGGTGGGAGCTACTCGGGGCAAAGCAACTGGTGTCCAATCCCCAACAGATAGTAAGACACACAAAACTATAATTATTAAAAGTGTCATTTTGCTGCATGAATGACTTGGTAGGCCAACAGACTAGAAACACATTCAAACTTAAGAAGTTAGTGTGTAAATGTGGCATCCCGAACCAGTGAGAAAAGATGGATTATTCAGAAAACGGTGTTGGGTAACCCCTCTGGAAAAAGTCAAGGCTCCAGACCTCATACCAATAAGCTGCCATACATTGAAATGAGCAGACAATGAATACAAATACAAATAAGTGCCATGCATTTATGATGAGAAAAATGCAAAGTTTTAAAAACGGCGTTTTCCTCTCAATCAGATCGGCACGCATCCCAGTGTTGAACACACCGTGCTGCCCAGGCGGGGGGAGCAGGCATGCTGTGGGAGTGCCAAGCCCCACAGATAGGGCCTCTGTGGAGAGTGGTTTGTTGGCCACGGTCAGGATTTTTACATGCCCACGTCCTTGGCCTGCGCTGGGCAAGTCGTCCTTGCCTGTGCCTGTTTCCTCACGTGTAAAACGGGATCATTCACCAGCTCCCGGGGCTGTCGTGAGCGTTGTTAGATGGTACACAGACGGCACAGGGTACAAAGAGCCTGCCCCCCAGGAAGTGCTCCAAACGTCGGTGTACTCTGTCACAGCAGCCAGCGCCCTGTGCTCCGGCAGAGGCCACTCTCCCACGCTGTGCTGGGGGCTGTGCTGGGGGCTTCTCCCCTCTTATCCCACCAGGTGGCCTCTGAGGGGACTGGGGCACAGAGGTGGGATGTGGGTTCACTGTCAAATATGCAACATATGAGAAAGCTTAAAGAAATAGAAAACAGCCTAAACCGGTTTGGCTCAGTGGATAGAGCATCGATCTGCAGACTGAAAGGTCCCAGGTTTGATTCCGGGCAAGGGCATGTACCTTGGTTGCAGGCACATGCCCAGTAGGGGGTGTGCAAGAGGCACACCCCCTACTGGGCATGTTTCTCTCTCATCGATGTTTCTAGCTCTCTATCTCTCTCCCTTCCTCTCTGTAAAAAAGAAAGAAAAAAAAAAATAGAAAACACTGTCAATGCCACCTTCCAGGGACATCCCAATGGATACTGTTTCAGTCTTTCTCTTACTCCCTCTCTATGAGAGAGAGAGAGAGAGAGAGAGAGAGATCTGTAATCCTCAGAATGGCTGGTCTGCGGGCGATGGGGAGAGGCCACCGTGAACGTGCTCTTGATGCTCCCTCTTCTTTCCTCTCTGTTTGTTTTTCCTTAGGGCCACAGGGAAAGGCGAGTGAGGAGCGTCCTGGTCTCAGCGCCGCCACCCTCGCTGGCCTCGGGCCGGCCTCCAGGGGGCGCTGTGGCGAAGGCCGGGCGGGCGGCACGGAAACGCGTTTGAACTTGGCCCCCGCCGCGGCCCGTAGCCGGCGTCTCCAACATGGCGGCCGCCCAAGATGTCCACGTCCGGATCTGTAACCAAGAGATTGTCAAATTCGACCTGGAGGTGAAGGCGCTGATCCAGGTACCGGTTCCCGGGGCGCCTGCCGGGCTCCAGCTGCCCTGGGCCCGGGCTCCGCCGGCCGCCTCGGCGCCCGCCGCGGGCTCCCTCCCGCGCTTCCCCGGCCCGGCCCGGCCTCCCTCCCCGGCCGCCGCCCGCTCGGTGGCCGGCTCCCTCCTCTCTGCCCCCTTGGGCCCCTGACCCTTGACCCTTGGTCTTGAGCCTCCATCCATCCGTGACGTTGCTTGGCTTCTCCGGGCCCCCATGTCCCTCGCCCCTGCCCAGGCTTCCCCTTTAAGGTGACGGGCGTCCCGCTTTTGGCGGGACCGTCCCGATTTCGAACAATTTGTCCCGCGTCCAAAGGCGTTTAAAAAAAAAAAAAAAACACCGATTTTTGGAAAGATTCGATTTTTAACAATTTGTCCCGCGTCCAGAGGCGTTTTTTAAAAAGCCCCGATTTAAAAAAAAAAAAAAAGTCGGGACTGTTTTAAAACGCCGCGGGACGAAATTGTTAAAAGTCGGGACTTCTGGGAACCCGCTCACCGGGTACCTGTCACCCTGGAGCCCCGCCTCCTGCCCCGCCGGTGGGTGGCGCTCCGGAGGCGGCAACCTCGCCCCCTGCTGGCCAGCTCCCCTGGGTCTGGGGTCCGGGGCGCCGGGAAATGAATGTCACCTGGACCGGGGATGTGATTTCCGGCCTGAGTCTGAGGGCAGGTGGTGGCAGAGCTGGGACCCGGGCCACCGGCGGAGTCAGCCTAGAGGAGGGATTTGGGGCACCGAGGTCCCATAAATAGTATAGAAGCCATTGAAGGTGGAAGGTAAATAGTGCAATAAACCAGTTGGCATAGGCAAGAGGTAGGAATGTGAAAACAGTTCCTCAAGTTCAGCAGAAAAGAAACCAGAGGTTTTTTTTGTGTTGTTTTTTTTTGTGTGTGTGTTTTTTTACAGAGAGGAAGGGGGAGAGAGAGAGAGAGAATTAGAAACATCTATGAGAGAGAAACATCCATCAGCTGCCTCCTGCACACCTCCTACTGGGGATGTGCCCGCAACCAAGGTACATGCCCTTGACTGGAATCGAACCTGGGTCCCTTCAGTCCTCAGGCCGACACTCCATCCACTGATCCAAACTGGTCAGGGCAGAAACCAAGAATTTTAAACCTGGGTTTTGGGCAAATCGTTTCCATTTCCAATAAGCGTTCCTAAACATGAGATGTAGATTCAGAGCTGGGACAAAAAGTCAAGAAAAGTAGCCCTCCCTATCCCCTCTCCCCCCCCACCCAAACCAGATGTAAAATAAACCTAATGAGTTGCCAGGAAGTGTGATTTAATGATTAAGCCAGAGAGCAAGTGAGGACATTTTAATGCAAACATTTACACTTCCCTTCTTCCGAGTGTAAACTACAAACTGTCGGGCCAGTTCTGAAATCTAATGGGAAGAGTGATCATAGAGCTAGGTTCTTACTGTGCTTCAGTTCCTCTGCTAAATGCCTTCTGTACATACATGGTCTATGCAGCAGGTAATATGATGAGGGACAGACCTGAGGCTCAGAACTCAACTGATTGTTTTTTTCCGAGGTTGCACGGCCAGAATCTGAATCCGAGTGGTCTGGCCCTAGGGCCCACTCTAAAACCTGGCTCCACTAATCCTGACGAATTCTAAACCTGTCCTTGAGTCTGTCTATAAACACTGCGCTCTCTGATAGAGGTTTTGTAGAATCAGATTGAAGCTCATCTGATGTCAGGAATCCAGCGCCTGTTTCCAAAGATCTGAAGTTTGTAGTATCTGCATCCATATGAGCCTAACCAGTGGTCAAAGGCAATGGGGTGGGGGCATGCGTGGGGAGAGTTTTGGGATGGGAATGGGGAGATGAGGACAAATATGTGATACCTTAATCAATAGAGAAATTTAAACACACACACACACACACACACACACACACACACAAAAATAAAGTTAGTAGCATCTGCTTTGGATTTACATCTTTGTTGAATACACAAACTACTCTAAGGCTTTCATACTTGCCACGTGGCGTTTTGTTAAACTTTAGGAACTAATAAGTCAAGACAGAGTTGTGTCTCTCTCTATGCTTTTATGTTACCTGTTCACAATCAGCTCAAAGAGGGATGAGAAAAGTGCGAAGGATGATGTGTTCGCCTGTGTTGCAGAGGTAGACAGCAGAGACCGTTGCCGGTCGGTGCCGTGAGCCAGCGCTCCCCGTACTGATGGTGTCAGATTCTTCCGCTGCCCTGAGACGGCCCCTCATCTCTTCCCTGTCTCCTAGGATATCCGGGATTGCTCGGGACCACTGAGTGCACTTACTGAGCTGAATGCTAAAGTGAAGGAGAAGTTTCAGCAGCTCCGGCACAGGATACAGGTGAGCGCGCAGACCTGAGGGCTGGGGGAAGCGGGCACGATTGGGGGGCTCAGTCCTGGGACTGGCCTCTGCCTGAGAGCTGTGCAGTGAGGGAGCTGGACTAACCTGTTTTCCGGGCCACAGCTGTGAACTTGGGCACGCAGCGCCCGCCAGCTGTGAGAGACGGTGGCAGGGACGCGTTGTCCTTGGAATTTTTCAGCTTAAAAACTCTGTGGTCCTTTGAACTACTTTCTTTCCTCTCCCACTCTCCAACCCGTTCCCCAGTCCGGCTCCGGTGTCTCCTGGGGAGATTTCTGAGACTGCGCTTTGCCCAGCCTCCTCCCCCGCTTTGTCATCGCAGTCACAGCATATGCCCATTGCGCTCCTGGATTCGGCTCCGGTGTGTGTGCCGTCTCAGAAACACACAGCGGGAAGGGCCGGTTTGGATGACGGAGGTGTTTCCCCGCTGTGCCTTCAGTGCGGGTGGCAGAGAGCCGCCCACCTCCCAGAAGGGGGTGGGCACCTGCGCTGCCTGCAGGTGGTGCTGGGGTGTAAAGCCGTATGGTTTTCATATTGCGAGGCCCCAATGCCAGCCAACAACCGAACCCAATGGGACAGTCTGCTCCGGAGCTGGGGAAACAGCGGTCTGCCCTGTGTGCTGTCTTCCACGGGAACTTCAAGGGCAGTTTTGAGAACGGCGTGTTTTGGTGTTCCCATGAGGCTAAGTGGGGTCAGGCTCCTGGTTAGTGTTTCTGGGCTGCATGGCAGACGTACATCGTCCTCTCTGCAGCCTGCACCGCTCACGGGCTGTCTGTGCTGGTTCGGTCTCCTCCTCACTCTGGGGTCTTGGATTGTCCTTATTTTCTCTCTTTAAAACAAAACAAAACACATTTTAATTCAGACAAGCAGGGAGAGGAGAGAGAGATAGGAAGAAACATCAATGGTGAGAGAGGATCATTGATCAGCTGCCTCCTGCAGGCCCCCTGTGGGGATCCAGCCCACAATGGGCACGTGCCCTTGACTGGAATTGAACCTGGGACCCTTCCATCCGCAGGCTGATGCTCTATCCACTGAGCCAGACCAGCTAGGGCTGTCCTTATTTCCTTGTAGACTCGGCTCTGTGTCTAAGGATGTCTGGCCTTCCGAAGTGCCCTGCAGGAGGAGGGTCCCAGTGCCGTGGGCGGCCTGGCTAGACCGGAAGTGCGCTCTGGTTTTCCAGTTGGCTTGGCAGTGGGGTTCACACAGAGCTGCTTCCCCCGCAGGAGCTGGAGCAGTCAGCTAAAGAACAAGACAGAGAGTCGGACAAGCAAGCTCTGCTCCAGGAGGTGGAGAACCACAAGAAGCAGATGCTCAGGTAGGCAGCCTGGCCTCCCGCAGCGGCCTCTGCCCGTCTCGTGCTCCCGGGAGCCTCCCTGGGTTTGCCTCGGACACCTGAGGTTGGTGACTTAACTGTGTCATTTGTACACGGACTGCATGTCCTCTCAGGGCGAGTAATTCTCACAGGGGAGGGCGCGCAGGGGCTGCTGGGCAGGCGGGATGGGCACAGTTTACAAAAGCATATTGGTGCGTATTTGCTTTGTTACACTGTATTTATATTTTTAAAACAAACCCCCCCCCCCAAAAAAAAAATTACATTTGCTATTGTAATCTAGGTCCTTTTTATCTAAGGAGAATTGGTCCACTGTAAGTGAACCTATTTAAGATGGACCAAAATTTAGAAAATTTTGAAAGGGAAACAAGAACTTGTAAATAAGCTCATCTTACATAAGAAAAGCCCAGTGACCGAATGGCAGAATAACCAGAATGACTGGAACAACCTTGGCCCCTTGCCCTGGCTGGCTCTGCCCCCTGTCATCTTCTATAGGGAGGGGGGCGCCAACTGGACCCCACCAGGGCACACATTTGTGCACCAGCCCCTAGTGTTATATTGTGACTGTGTGCTAATACTGGCTTCTGTAATTGAAGGTGTGCACTCATTCTTGGTATTGAATTGGGGGACTTTTCCAACAAAATTGTCTGAAACAGTACCTCTCCCTTCACTTTTGACTTTTGTACCATAATAATAAGAGGGATTTTATTGTGAAAGTATTTGAGGCGCCCTCGCCGGTTTGGCTCAGTGGATAGAATGTTGGCCTGTGGACTAAAGGGTCCTGGGCTCGATTCTGGTCAAGGGCACATGCCTGGGTTGCGATCCCCAGTGTGGGGAGTGCAGGAGGCAACTGGTCAATGATTCTTTCTCATCATTGATGTTTCTGCCTCCCTCCCCCTTTCTGAAATAAAATGTTAAAAAATAAAATAAAAGCTTTCGTGAGGGCTCCATCACCTATCCCAGCCCTGCAGGAGCCAGTTCTTTCTCTTTGAAAGCCCCTGCTGCACACACACACACACACACACACACACACACACACGCACACGCACACACACCCCAGGCGTTCCCTTCATCCTTTGTAGGTAGTCAAACTCTGCCACATCGTGTTTGTCTGCGGCTTTGCTTCTTGTTTGAGAGCCTTCCAGCATCTTCCCCGCCGACAGCAGCTGTTGGTGACACTCAGATCAGGAGGCGGCTGAGCCGGCTGTGGGTGTGCAGGCCGTGGGGGTGCGGGCACTGGGTGTGCCGGAGGGAGGTGTGAGCGGTGACCAGAGCTAAAGTGGTTGGCTCGGTGATACTTCGTATCAGGATGCCCTTTGCTTCCCAGGGCCACCACGAGCACTAGACTACAAACCCTGTCTAGAGAGGATCGTCGTGATGTGTAGCAAGTTATGCCAGACAGTCCCGGAGTGTGGGTTGGAAGTTGGGAACGGCCGTTCATGCTTGGAGTCGAGGGCAGAGGAGCGAGCAGAGATGAAGGCTGTGGCGATGGTGTGCGGGAGCAGTCGCTGGGCCTGCTGGGTGCCCGTGCTTGTCCTGGACCAGTAACTGAGGGCTTGTCTTCCTTCATAAACGTGAGCCCCTCGGCGGGCACTGCTCGTTCATCTTGCCTCAGTCCCGCAGACTGCCTGCTAATAGCGGTTTGAAAGGGTGTCGGATTGTGTAAAATAGCTGTTAGGCGTGAAATGGCATAGCAGCCGCTGGTCAGGCCGGGGACTCTTCTGAAAGCTCAGCCTCGGTGCCAGTACAGGACCGCCTGTCAGTTCACACTCTGTGTGACGTGAAGGTTTCAGGGGGCACAGTGGGCGTGAGCGCATGCGCTTGGTCCTGGGGCCCCAGTTCGCCTTTTTCCGGTCACAAAGGCTGAGTGCTGGCTCTGGCCGCCGCTCAGCACATCGCTGTCCCCCCCAGAGAGCGGGTGCATGTGAATAGTCATGTCCCCCCAGCCTGCGGCTCCTGTGTGTGTTCCTCCGCCATCTGTCTATGGTGTGTAAAGAACAGCAGACCTTGGAGAAATGTTGAGGAAAACTGCCTTTTGATGCTTTTTCTGCTTCTTACAACATACACTGGCTGAACAGCTGCTGGGCCAGAACTGTCAGTTTGGTGCTGGTAACGCACACATGGTGAGGCACGGTCTCAGGGCAGAGCCAGCGCATGCAGGCAGCACAGTGAAGTGTGGGAGAGCTGGGCAGAGCCGGGCCTCGGATGCCCAGCTGGGGGTCAGAGGTTACCTTGAAGTCTGGAGCCATACGGGCTGCATGGATGGCTGTGCCAGGACCAGTCTGCTCCCTCGGGCTGCCGGGCACAGGGGCAGCGCGGGCAGTAAGAGACTATCCCGGAGGCAGCCGGGGTTCAGGCGAGAGGTGCCGAGCCTGGGCTGCTGCAGTTGCTGGGGCCACAGGAGGAGGAAGGGCAGGAGGTGGGGATGGACTCCGTGGGCCACCCCTGCAAAACGCCCCCCCGCCCCCCCCCCCTGCCTGCCCCTGCCGGAGGGAAGACCCGCTCTGACTGGGACTGTCAGAAACTCACACGTGCCCCTTCTGGTTCCAGCAATCAGACGTCGTGGAGGAAAGCGAATCTCACCTGCAAAATCGCCATTGACAACCTAGAGAAGGCAGAGCTGCTGCAGGGAGGAGACCTCTTGAGGCAAAGGTACTGTGTCTGCTGCAGAGGGGGCGCCGGACGCCCTGCTGGCCGCTTTAGGAGGCTCGGCACGCTCCCGGGCACTGACCGGAACATGTGACAGCAGGCATGCGCGGAGAGGGTGAAGCATGGGTCTCCTTTGCCTGCGGGCTTCCCCGCAGCCAGGCCTTTGCTGACCCTCCTCCTCCTCTGGACTCCTAGGAAAACCGCCAAGGAGAACCTGGCACAGACGTCCAGCACCATCACCGAGAACCTCATGGGGATCAGCAGGGTGATGTCCCAGCAGGTGCAGCAGAGCGAGGAAGCCATGCAGACGCTGGGTAATGCCGGGCTGGCGGGAAGCTGCTCCTGGGACACGGCCCCTGCCCCAGGCCCCTCCCGCCTGCCTCCCGCCCACACTGCCTGCCATGCCCACGGTTCCGTTTCTTCTGTCATCCTGCCGTCTCCACACGGATGGCGTCGCTTATGAAGTGTTATCCACCCACCTCTTTCTTCCAACTCACACGCCTCTTTCACGCCTCGCTGTCCACATGATAGCACGTGGCATTCCGTGGCTGCTCCAGTGATGCTTTGTTTTCCTTTGTGGGGGGATCTTGCCTGGCGACCTTCTTCCCCAAGTGGCAGGCCCGGCGGTCAAGTGGACTCCTGGGCACAGCCACCCTGAGGGGACAGGGCCTCCTCGTAGGTGTCACTCAGTGTCCAAGCACAGGTGCCCCATCTGTACAGCCTCAGCCGTGTCCCCGGGCCCGAGGACTTGCTTGTGTGAGGGCTGCTGCAGGGCCGAGCCCCTCTCTCTGACCCCACAGAGCGGCCTGGCCGCCAGGTGTCCTGGCTGGGCGCCCCCCCAGGTGAAGGCCTGGGCCCTCCAGCTCTGTCCCATACGGACCTCCGGGGGCCCGTCCCCGGTCTCGGGTTTGGTTTTGTGGCCGGCGGCTGCAGGAAGCTCTCTGCCCTTCTCCCTGGGGTGTCCACTGGGCTCCCCGCTGGGGCCTGTGGCGTTGTAGGTAGGAAACGACGGCTCTCTGAGCTGGTGCGGCCCAGGGGAGTTTTGTCCCGTCCTCCGCTCCGGCTATCTGCTCGGTCCCTGCCCTGGAACCTGCTGCAGAGAGCAGTGTGTGCTGGGAGCCCGCCTGCGGCCTCCGAGTCAGGCTCCCTCCCTCTTATGTTTCAGTCACCTCTTCCCGGACCATCCTGGACGCCAACGAAGAGTTCAAGTCCATGTCGGGGACCATCCAGCTGGGGCGGAAGCTCATCACAAAGTACAACCGCCGGGAGCTGACGGACAAGCTGCTCATCTTCCTGGCCCTGGCCCTTTTCCTGGCTACGGTTCTCTACATTGTCAAAAAGCGGCTCTTCCCGTTTCTGTGAGAGCCAGAACTGCCAGCGGCTGCCCTTCAAGCTCCGGGTCAGGACCCAGCCGGGCTCCTGAGCTCTGGCCCCGCTGCCAGCCGACCCAGCCCCGGGGTCCAGGCGCTGAGCAGGCGGATGGAGACGCTCCGCTCCGGATTTTGCAGGCGGCTGCCTCTGAAGGACAACAGAGCAAGGGAGGCTGTGCCAGGTGCCTACAGGCACAGGGATCCTACAGGCACAGGGATCCTACAGGCACGGGGATCCCAGAGCCACCACACTGGGAGGCTGCTACGTGGGGCACTCGGAGCCACCCTCTGGGATGTGAGGTTCCTCTCTCTCCCTCCCTCTCTCCTGCTGTGGCCTTCAAGCCTGATCAGGGGGCGAGGAGAAACGGGGGTGGGAGGATGACAACTTGGGTCCATTCCTGAATAAACTTGACTGTACTGGATAGAGTGAATGCATTGGCTTTACAAGACCTCCCCCAGGAACTTGCGTGCCTCTGTTTTTGGTGCCCAGGTTTCTAGGACATGGACTTCGGTCGTTTATTTGTTCTTACAACAAAGCAGCCTGGAGCCCCAGGCGCACGCCTGTTGTGGACAGGCTGACTGTCACAAATACAGTGACTCGCAGGGAGAGGAGGCAGCCTCTTTCTAGCCAGCAGCCCGCCGGGCCAGAGGGCCGTGTGGCAGGGCTGCCCACCTTTCTCTTTGAGGTCTGGAGCTAAATATAACCAGGGGCGTGAAGCGGTGATAGTGAGGCTGTCTGGGCCCGAGTCCTGGGGAGCCAAGGGGATGGGCCGTGGCCAGGCCAGGCAGAGACGTCAGTGTCTGCAGTGTCTGCGGTGGGCCTGGCTAACCTCGCACACGCGTCCCAGCCTCCCACTATTTATAGCCCGGGGGCCCCGGGAGGGGAACCTGGAGGCAGGGGGGCAAGTGGGAGGAGCACAGACTTTGAAGCTTGGCTCTTAATAATGGACCACGTGGCCATGGCAAGTGACCTGATGCCACTAAGCCTCAGTTTCCCCACTTGTAACGAGGAACCATCGGCCCAATAGATGCTCGCAGAGGCCGTTTGAGAATCAGAGGAGAAGGAAAGGAGACAGCAACGGGAGTCTGGGGTGCGGAGCTCTGGGCCGAGGGGCCCGGGGGAGCCACCGGGGCCTGCGGGGGGGGGGCGGGCCGAGCAGCTGGGCTTCCGTTTAGATGTGGTCGGGCAGCGGGGCCACAGTTAGGGCCTCGGCTCTGAAGTGCCAGGTGGTCACGGGACCGAGCAGAGCTTGGCTGCGCTGCAGGCTGTTGAGTCAGAGTGCGGCAGGCATTTAGACTTCATCGCTGACATCCTTAAACACATGTGTCTTATTATGTTAAGCTGAAGCTGAGAGTAAAGCACAGATGGGAGAGTCCCGCTCAGATTCCAGCTGTAAGAGCAGCAGATGGATGCTATCAAGTCAGGATTTTCTTGTCCTAACATTTTCCTTCACTGCTCCCCACAAATTGTCAACATCCTCCTCACAATATGGAAATGTGTGGGCTCCGTACTCCTACAGATTCTTCCTTTGACACTTTATTCCTCTTTTACTTGCCTTCTGAAAATAGTGTTGAATTTGATCTATTTTGAACTGTCATCAATAACATTTATCTTACAACTCCTTCCTGTCAGCCACTGGGGTTGTAAGTCACCCTGCCCATCAGGAAGTAGCCGCTCCACTTCCAGCCATGAGGGGGCACTGTTCACATTCGCTCTGTGGTCTCGGAGAATGTAGGACTAACCCCATCAGTCCCTATGAAATGCTCTTATGGACTTTAAATAAATAAATAAATCAAGTGTCTGTTTTTTAAAAGCAAATGTTCAAAGCTTACTTATATATCTTGTTTTTGGAGGACATTTCATAAATGACTATTTTCACTGTTAAACAGTAAGGCACGCTTGTATTCTGCATTTCAATTAGCTCACAATCAAGGAATTAAAAGTATAGAGCCGAAGAGGGCTTTCATTCAAATATTTACTCAGCACCAACTTTGTGCCAGGCACTGTGTGAGGATACACAGCGCACAGACAGACTCCCTGGGCCTGGAGCTGACAGTGTGGGGGACTTAAAGGCTGGCAGGGGATACAGTTAGTGTGTGGGAAGGTAAGCGTTTGGGGGGAAGTGCAGCAGGCTAGTGGAGATCTGGAATGCAGGCATGGCCGTTTGTAGGGTGGTTAGAGTCGGCCTCATTGAAAAGGTAAGATTTGAGCAAAGACTTGAGCGGGGGGTGGGTGGGGGGGGGTGGACGGGACACACACACACACACATGCCCACACACGCCCGCACATTAAAGGAAAAGGGGTGTCACACAGGGACCAGCTAGACAAAGGCCTGCAGTGGAAACATCTATGATACTGTGATTTATAAGAAGAAATACACATTTGGCCTTCGTCCTGCACCTGCCCAAAGCCCCTGACACTGTGTATGTCCTGTGAGGACAGGGACCACCATGCCTGTGCTGTGTTAATGGGGCTTTGCAGCCACTGAGGCGGTCTGGCCGCAGAGAGGCCAACCTTGTGATGGAGGGCTGGAGCTGCCAGGCCCACCTCCGGCCTCGGGGCAGGGAGGGGATGAAGATGGGGTCAGGCACCGTTCCTTTGTGCAGAGGCCTCCAGCGCCAAAGGCAGGTGCGGAGAGCTGGTGACACCTGCAGGTGCGGGAGAGTCAGGTGTGCTGGGGGAGAAGGGGGGGCACGGGAGCGCCACCCCCTTCCCGTACCCGGCCCCGGGCGTCTTCATCCGGCTCATCCTCTCACTTAAACCAGTGACTTAGCGCGCTCTGACTCCTGTGAAGCCCTCTCACGAATTAACTGGACCCAAGCAGTGGGCCATGGGAACCTCCAATCCACAGCCTCCTCCTCTTCCTCTCTCTTTTTCTTTAAATGCTTTTATTGATTTTAGAGAGAGAGGAAGATAGAGATAGAAACATCAATGAGAGAAAATCATTGGCCAGCTGCCTTCTACATGCCCCCTACCCGGGATCGAACCCACAACCCGGGTGACTGCCTAGTTCATGGGTCCACGCTCAGCCACGGAGCCAGGGCACTAGCCTCTCTTCCTGATGCCTCCTCCCGCCTCCCCAAGGTGAGACGGAGCAGGTCCAGGCCAGCGCTCTGTGTGGGTGAGTGTGGGGAGCCCGGCCCTGCGGACGGCACTCTGGCAGGTGGTTCCTTCGGAGATGCTTCTGAGGAAGAAGGGCGTGAAGTTGGTTCTGTTTTCGCCTGGGCTGATGATGGCTCCCTGGGGCCCTGCCGCCCACACCGCCTTTGCTCCAGCAAGGGCAGCGCAAAAATAGCCAGCTAATCTAAGAGATAGCGCACGGAGTCCCAGCCTGCTGTCAGGGACGAGGGCGGCGTGTGTGAGTGTGTGTGTGTGTGTGTGTGTGTGTGTGTTATCACCCCCCTCAGTCCCCAGGGGCCAACCCCAGGGTCCGGGAGCACATGGTCCGAGTGTGGCCGTGGTGGCAGCGAGGCCTGGGAACGCACGGCATCCTTCCTGGCCGAACGCCCGAGACCGGCCCTCTGTTGTCACTCGTGGGGAAGGAACACTGGGACGGCCGTGGCAGTGTCCCTGAGGGCGCCTGGGGGATGGATGGACTGGCGTTTGGGTCGTTTCCCCTTGGGCTGCTATGAACGTGTGACACACCTGTGTGAGGACATGTGCTGTCACTTTCCTGGCTGTGCACCTGGGAGGGGGGCCCCTGGGGTTGTGCTTGTGCCTTTAGGAGCGGCTCCGGCTCCGCTGTTGTTGGTGGCCAGCAGCTGGGGCGCGTTTTAAGGAGGCTTTGGTGGGTGTTTGATATGCTAATGCTCAGCAGGTTTACACAGCTGGGAGGGGTGGCCGTGACCCTGAGGAGCTGAGACAGACGTGCCCTCTGCCCCTCCTCCCTCCTCTTCCCAAGCCCACCCCCCGCCCCCCTGCCCACCTGCAGCCCCCTCAGCACCGGCTTCCCATTCAGCTGCTGGACGTGGGCGGAACAGGGAGGGAGTGTGCTGCCACCAGCTCCTGAGGGGCACTTGGCAGTAACTTGAGTTTCAGAACGTGCACCCCTTTCCCCAAGGGCCGCCGCTGCTGGGTGTCAGTCCAGGGCTGTCTGTGCGCGTCCGTGCCTGGGGCGGGCGGAGCCTTTGCAGACCCCTCGCCACGGGAGACGGGCAGAGTGAGGACGGGGTGGAGGGGAGGCAGGGGATTACCCCGGTAGATAGATTAATTAGCAACAACTTTAAATGGAACAAATGGAAGCAGCAGGGCTCAGGTGATTGAGAGGCCTGTGTGTGTCCGGCACCGTGTCCGCAGCCAGAGGCCCTGGTCCCTGCTGGTCACTGACGCCAAGTGCACGCGGAAGGGCGGGCTGGTGGGGAGCGCAGAGTTGGGGGAATGGCAGGCAGGGCAGCTGGAAAGGACAGGGGGAGAGGTGCCACACGTGGCCACAGTGCCTCCTGGGGGGGCAGCAGAGCATGTGGAGTGCCCAGGGCAGAGGGTGGAAAGGCCCAGCTGAGCGAGCGGTGTGGAGCACGGAGAGCAGGGGTGGGGGGAGCTGGGCGCAGGGGCCCAGGGGGCGAGTGGAGAGGAGGGAAGGGCCCAGGTGCAGAGGCCAGGGACGCCAGGAGTCCGGTCTGAGGCCTGGGTGCCTGCTCAGTGGTTGCAGGAGGCAGAGGGCAGAGGGCAGCTGGCTGAGGCGGCCATGGTGTGGACCAGCACACCAGGAGGTTTGGCGGAGATGGCAGGGAGGCTGGCCGAGGGGTGTGAGAAAGGAGGCTTACGTTTTACAAACAAAGCGTTTTCTGGGGAGCAGTATGGCGGCTCCTCAGAGAGGTGACCACCGAATCACCGCTCCAGGAGCTGCCTGCTGGGACATCCCCGAAGGGGTGGACAGCGGGCACGTGGGCACACACAGTGCCCGGACGCACCCCGGCCAGAAAGGACGGCAAACACCCCCTTCTGGAAGGTGGGTGTGCAGGAAGGTGGGCTTCCAGGGACAATATTTACACCCATCAGTCAGTCCGGGGCTCATGTTTCCCCGACTTCAAACACTCCTGTCCCGGCACAGGCGTGGCCGCCGCCCCTCAGGAACAGACGGTGTGAAATCCCAGGGCCTTCCAGGAATGCGGTGGCAGCGGGCTGAGTTTTAACCATTTTCTACACCGAAAACCTGGAATGCAAAGAGCCGGTCACATTGGCAATCCAGAACGTACCCGCCCGCCAGCCCCTCTGCCCCGGAGATGCCACTCTCAGCGCTGGTCCTTGTCCTGCAGGATGTCACGGGCACCACAGGGTGAGCCGAGTTCTAGGCCCTCCCTCCCTCCAGCAGCCTTCCCTCCGCTCCCTGGCGATGGGTGGGCTAAGGACAGGGAGTTAGCTGTGTTGGGGACGGGCTCTGCAATGGTTTGCTTCCTCAGCGAAGTGGCAGGTGCATGGAGGTGCCCTCATTGCTCTCTCTGCCAAGCTGTCCCCGGATCCAGGTGTGCCCGAGACACTGACCCCGTCCTCGGGGCACCTGGCAGACCGGGCTGGGAGCAGCTTCAGGGAGCCCAGCCGAGCAGGAGCTGCGAGCCTCAGCGCCAGGCCTGCCGCCTGCCGCCAGTGACAGGAGCCAGCCCGAGAGTGTCCGTGGAGCTGGGGCTTGTGTCCCAGGCGCTCAGAAGCTGCAGGGAGGGCAGGGGCGGGGACGTGCCCCTCAGGCCCAGCGCCCAGCGGCCGGCTTCCGTCTCCATCTTCACAGTCACTTGTGCTGTGTGCCGACGTGTCCCCCTCAGGGACAGCCATGTCGCCTGCAGACAGCCCCCAGCCAGGCCTGCATGGGAGCCCAGGCTTCTCTGATGATCTGGGGGTGGGGGCTGGGGGCTGAGGGGTGGGGGCGGGGTTCTGGTCCCCTGAAACCTCCAGTGCTGAGCCAGCAGGGAAGGAACAAGTGAATGATGCCTGACTGAATGAAGGAAGGGAAGGAGGGAGGGAAGAGGGAGAGAGCCCCGCCTCAGAGTGGGGGTCCTTTTCCTCTTTCATCACTGTCCACCAGGAAAAGGTCTGGCTGCCGCCCGTCACTGAGATGAGAAGCAGCTCTGTTTCCGCCCGAGCCCCCCACCCCTTGGGGCCCAGGGTCATCCATCGCGCTGGGTCCAGAGGGCAGTGACGCACGAGTGCCCTCTCCCCGACTCTCCCCGCCCTCCTGGCAGCCCTCCTCCCTCACAGCCACAGCGCCTCCAGGTGCGGCTCCCCTCGCTCAGGGCCCAGCCATCTCTGGCTTCAAAGCGCCTCTCAGGGAGCCGCTGGGCTCGGCTGCGTGGGGAGCAGGGATGGGTTTGGGCCGATTCTGTCTCAGGGCCGCCCACCACCCGCCCCCTGTGCAGCCCAGCGGGCAGGGCTGGGGAAGCAGGCAGAGCCCGCTGCCCGTGGTTTCTGCCTTTCCCTGGGCGCCCGCCCGGAGCCTCCGGGAGAGTAACTCCATGCTGCCTGTCCTGATGGCGCCCTCCGCAGTCAGGGCGGAGTGGCTCCTGGGTGTTCTCAGGACGCCGGGCAGAGGGGATGAGGGCTCAGCTCAGCTAGCTATGTCGGCAACGACCCTGACTCCAGACAAGGTCACGTTCTGAGGTCCTGGCACCAGGCCTTCCCATTCTTTATGGGGACACGGCACAACCCACAAAATCCAGGGTGACCTGAGTGACGTAAGTCCACCCCCGAGGCAGGATCTGCTCCCAGGAGGCCCCAGACCTTTGTCTGGGGGGGCGGGGGGGCGGGGCTCACCAGGTTACCAGCCGAGCACCCCCTCATCCACCCAGAGAGCCCAGTCCATCAGCTACGCCGGGAGCTGGCCCCACTAGAGGTGCCCCCCCACTTTAAGATTACTCAGTGTATGTTTTCTATATTTATTTATTATATTTTATTGATTTCAGAGAGGAAGGGAGAGGGAGAGAGAAACATCAACGATGGGAGAGAATCACTGATTGCTGCCTCCTGCACACCCCACTCTGGGGATAGAGCCTGCAACCGGGGCCTGTGCCCTCACCGGGAATCGAACCCTGACCTCTGGGTTCATAGGTCAATGCTCACCCACTGAGCCACGCCAGCCGGGCGGTGCTCCTCCCTCTTAGTGTCTTTCTGCCCGTCTCCTCCTATGGCCGCGCTCATTGCCACCTGCCAACGTCTTAGTCACTGTGAGCTCCGGGGGCAGGCCCCTGTGTATGAGGTAAACGCCTCTCCCAGCCGCCAGCAGGCTGAGCGTGTGCGCGCCTGCCTGGTGACGTGGAGGGAAAACTGTCTCAGGCCGAAGCCGGTGTGGCTCAGTGGATAGCGCGTCGGTCTGCGGACTGAAAGGTCCCCGGTTCGATTCCGGGCAAGGGCATGTACCTTGGTTGCGAGCACATCCCCGGTAGGGGGAGTGCAGGAAGCAGCTGGTCGATGTTTCTCTCTCATCGACGTTTCTAGCTCTCTATCCCTCTCCCTTCCTCTCTGTAAAAAATCAATAAAATATATTTAAAAAAAGAAAAAGAAAGAAAGAAAACTCTCAGGAAGCTCCCCGTGAACGCGATGGAGGCAGGGACCAGCCCGGGAGCGGGCCGGGGCCGGGGTGGGGGGGAGGGAGGGGGGGGCGCAGCCATAGGCTATCGCAGAGCATGGGGACTGTGATCGGTGGGGGTTTCAACCTGAAAGCGGAGTTGCCGCCTGAGCCTCTCAGGAGATAAGGCGTCTGTGTCGGCGATAGCGGCGCCCGGGGAGCCGGGAGGCGCTGGGCAGGGATCAGCGCACACCCGGGCCGCGCAGGCCGGCAGGGGTAAATATAGAACCGCGGGCAACGGCCGGCCCCTCTTCCCCACCGAGAGGACGGAGCGGCTGGTCAGCCCGCCCCCCAGCCTCTCTGGCCTCCGGACACAGCCAAGGTCACCAGGCCCAGTGACAGCAGAGCCTCTGCCAGGAGCAGCCACAGGGGCCGGCGTGGCCCGTGGCCAGACAGCGCACGCGGTGATGTCTCTCTCTGTTCAGCACAGTTAGAAGCCCCTCTCGGTGACTCTGAACTCTGACGGCTCCGTGGAGTGGGTGTGTCTGTGAGGGTCACTGGCGGCGGGGAGGACGCCAGGAGCCGGCGACGCACAGGAACGCGGCCCCGCGGGGAGAGGCGTGGGGGCCAAGGTCACGCAGCTGGAAGCAGTGTTTCACCCCCACCCCCCCACCCCCGATTGCACGGCCTGGGGCTGTCCGTGAGGCGTCTCGGCTCTGGGACCTCTGCCTCCTGCTGGAGACCCGGACCCCGGGCAGCGGGGGAAGAGAGCTGGTGTGTAGGAACCTGCCTCGCCACGTTTTACCCTCCCACAGCAAGCACGGGGCTGTAGCAGCCCGTTTTACAGCCAGGAATCCCGGTTCCCAGAGGCTGCCCAAGGGGCACAATGCAGAGCTGGGGTACCACCCGGTCCCTCCCAGGTCTCCTGCCTCTTCAGGGCCTGGTCTGACCCACAGCCTCCTGCCCAGGGCCCTCCAGCCATGGCGGCATCCTCGGCTGGAGCATGTGGTCGCTCCTCCCGTGGGCGGGCTCTGTGCCCGGGAAGGTGCAGGGGGGCATTAGGGACAGGGCAGGGGGCATCCCATCCGCACACCGCCCTTGGGGGCGGGGCCGAGGCCGCCTGCTCGAGGGCTGACTGGGCCTCAGGAGAAGGACATTTGCCAAATGCTGGGCTGAGCACTTGCTGGGGCTGATCGGGGGTCCTTGCAGGGACAGCCAGATATTTTTTTTTTTTTTTTTGGTTTTTCAACATAAAATGTGCTCTTTTTCCGTTTTCCAAGGAAATGTCTGACCGCGGTACCAATTCAGAAAGAAGAGAGATAACCGCACACAGGTCCCCTCGGGAGGACCGCTGTCCGTGACAGGCAGGCACTCTGGTCCACGTCCGCCCCCCGGGGTCCGGACAAGCATCTCTCCCCCTTCGGAGCGACGCTCTCTCCCTCGCCCACCAGGCTGCCTCCCAACCACCCAAGGACCTTCTCTCCACCTAACAGAACGTCCCCTTCCCACTCCCCGCGTGTTTCCCCACTGTCTGCGCCGATGCCTGCCCCCCGCCGGCCGCCCTCGCCCCATCCACGCAGGAGACGCAGGCACAGAGCTGGGCGTCAGAGACACCCGGCGCCCGGCGGAAGGCTCAGGCACATGAAAGGAGCAGGTGTCCGGGCCCGGCTCGGGCTCCGGGGCCTCCCGTGGCGGCCCCTGCGGCTCACCCCGCACCTGACTCTGGACCGCAGGCCCCAGAGGCTGCGGATGAAAGAGGAAGAGGAGGGGAGGAATCCCAGCCGCTGGTTTCAGCTCCCGGCTCAGACAGCTGGGAGAGCCGCCCTCGCCCACAGCCCGCCACCTGGCTGCTGGGAGTCGGGCACCGTTAGCTGCTCCCACTTTGAAGAGGATCCCACAGGACCAAGGTCACGTCCCGAGGGGACACTCAGGCGTGGAGCCCTCCCTCTCCGCGAGGCAGGGGCTCTCTCCTGGCTGTGAACGGAGGGAGGGTTAGAGGGGAGGAGGGGGGAGAAGGGGCACCTGGTTTCTGTCCTAACGAGCTTCGCACGGGATGGGGACGGGGACAGGGAGCGGGTTTGTGTTGTCACCTTTTGGTTTTCACCGGGGGGGGGGGGGGGCTTTTACCTGCGATCCCTGCGGGCCCACCACGTACTCACTGTTCCACTCCTTTACGGCGTGTTCACTGAGCACCCGCTGTGTGCGGGGCAGTGGGACCGCAGCGTGAGGGACAGGAAAGGCTCTGGACCCCACCGGGGCTGAGCTCAGGCCTGGTCTGCCCTCCCTCCCCCCTGTGTCCTGCTGGCTGGCGGAGGCTGGCCTCACCTCTGACACAAAGACTCCGCCATCGTCCTCCGGGCTGTTGTGGGGCTCCCTGTGGTGCACACGGCCAGGCGAGGCCCCCGGTTCCCGGGGTGAAGCGTCCCTGAAATGGAGGCTGCAGTTTGGAGGAGGAAAGAGGAGGAGACAGGCCAGGCCCCAGGACCCCGCGGCAGTGGGGACCCCGGGGCCTTGTGCAGGGAGGGGGCAGTGTCTGGTGTCCGGGTTTTGGTGGAGAACAGGCTCCAGGGAAATGTGCTCGTTTTCTGTCCCCTCACACGGAGTGGCTGAAAACTAGTGCATATTGGATCTTCCGGTTCTGGAGGCCAGGGGTCCTCGGATCACGGGCCAGCAGGGCTGAGTCCTTCGGGGGCTCCAGGAGGCTGTGTGACCCCCGTTTCTGGTCCCAGAGGGGCTGCCTCCGAGCACCCTGGCTCCTGCGGCCCCACCCCCGACAGCCCAGGGCTGCCTTCCCCTAACCAACCCGCCTGCAGACGTGGGTGCGTTGTGTTAGGCTTGGTTTTGCCATACAATGCAGCAGTCACGGGTCCTGGGGACCAGGAGTGGAATGGTTGGGGCTGTAATTCTAACTCAGGGCCATCGCCTCCCTGAGCCGCTGTCGTGTGGGCCTGGGCGGGCTGGAATCCGTGTGGCTGCACCAGAGCCTGGCTCCTCAAACAGGCTTGCCCAAGACACCCTTTTATTTAAAATGTATTTTTTATTCCATTTCTCCCTCCTCCCTTCTCCCCCAAGATCACCCGTAACCCCCTGAGGTCCTGTCTTTCTCTTCGGGACCCTCCTCTTGTTCTCAGCCTCCATTCCCTCTCGTCAGTGAGCTGGTCCCACCCCCAGCCCTCATCCCCCGTCACCCTGGGTGTAAGCGGACTGATGCTTCCTCGGCTTCCAGAAGGTCTGCCTCTTTTCCTTTTTAAGTTTGGGACTTCGTTTTTTAAAACTGCGGTAACATGTACCTATAGTAACACAGTATGTACCATGAAAGCCGTGTTTCAGTGCACAGTCAGGGGCAATAAGCACATTCACATTAGTGCACATCCGTCTCCAGGGCGTTTCTCTCCTTCCCCAGCTAAAGCTCTGCCCCCATTAAACACTGTGTCCCCCCGCCCCCACCCGCTCCCCGCACCTCCCTCCAGCCCCCTCGTAACTAACCGCCGCTCTGCGTTCTGTCTCCGTGAACTGCCTCCCCAGGACCTCGTGTGAGTGGGATCATCCAGTGTCTCTGTGTCTGGCTTATCTCACCCAACAATGAGGTCACGGCTCATCCGCACAGCAGCGCGCCTCAAATTTCCTTTTTGAGATTGAGGGCCGTCCTGCAGTGTGTGTATGGGGCTGAGGGCCGTCCTGCAGTGTGTGTATGGGGCTGAGGGCCGTTCTGCAGTGTATGGGGCTGAGGGCCGTTCTGCAGTGTATGGGGCTGAGGGCCGTCCTGCAGTGTGTGTATGGGGCTGAGGGCCGTTCTGCGGTGTGTGTATGGGGCTGAGGGCTGTTCTGCGGTGTGTGTATGGGGCTGAGGGCTGTTCTGCGGTGTGTGTATGGGGCTGAGGGCCGTCCTGCGGTGTGTGTTTGGCGCTGAGGGCCGTTCTGCAGTGTGTGTATGGGGCTGAGGGCCGTCCTGCAGTGTGTGTATGGGGCTGAGGGCCGTTCTGCAGTGTGTGTTTGGCGCTGAGGGCCGTTCTGTAGTGTGTGTATGGGGCTGAGGGCCGTTCTGCAGTGTGTGTATGGGGCTAAGGGCCGTTCTGCAGTGTGTGTATGTGCCACATCTTGTTTACTCCTCCATCTGTCAGTGGCCACGGGGGCTTCTGGCTGTGAATGCTGCTCTGAACACCAGGTGGCTGCCGGTGTGAGCCCTGTTTTTACATTGTTGGGTGCAGACCCAGAAGCGGAATTGCTGGATCCTATGATCCATTCCTATTTCACTTTCTGCGGAACCGCCTTACCGCTCCCAGGGCAGCTGAGCTGTGTGCACTGCCGCCAGCAACACAGAGGTCCGCACTCCGCCCATCACGGCCAGCGCGTGTCATTCCTGTGTGTGTTTTTAAAAAATATATATTTTATTGACTTTTTACAGAGAGGAAGGGAGAGGGATAGAGAGGTAGAAACATTGATGAGAGAGGAACATCGACCAGCTGCCTCCTGCACACCCCCCACTGGGGATGTGCCCGCAACCAGGGCACATGCCCTTGATTGGAATCAAACCTGGGACCTTTCCGTCCGCAGGCCGACGCTCTATCCACTGGGCCACACCGGCCGGGGCCATTTCCTGTGTGCTTTGTTTTGAACAGTGGCCGCCCGGTGGCAGTCTGTGTGTTTCTTCATTGCGGTTTGGATTCGAATTTCCCCCGTGATTAGCGATGTTGAGCACATTCACGTGCTTACTGCCTGCTTGTGTGTCTTCTCTGGAGAAATGTCTGCCCCAAGCCCTTTCAAACCCACTGAAAACCCCACGCCTTCTGTGGCAGCGACTGTTTCCTTCGCGGTGACATGGCCTGTGGGCTGCCTGCGCTGACAGGGGCTCTTCCGCGGCCTGGCCTGGGGCCCTGACGGGGGGCTGCCCTCTCCTGGGGCACCGTACGGGCTTGTGGACTCGGGGGTCTCGGCGCCGAGTGGCTGTTTGGAGGAGGCCTCCTGGTGAAAGCGCTCCGTCCGTTAGCGATGGCTTATTTCCTGAGGTCTCCGCTTCTCCATAAAACCGAGGCCAGGGGTTTGGATAATGATACTGAGATGGCGCAGTGCTGTGTGTGTGTGTGTGTGTGTTAATATATTTTATTGATTTTTTTACAGAGAGGAAGAGAGAGGGACAGAGAGTTAGAAACATCGATGAGAAAGAAACATCAATCAGCTGCCTCTTGCACACCCCCCACTGGGGATGTGCCTGCAACCAAGGTACATGCCCTTGACCGGAATCGAACCCGGGACCTTTCAGTCCGCAGGCCGACGCTCTCTCCACTGAGCCACACCGGTTTCGGCAGTGCTGTGTGTTCTTGCCCCTTTTTTAACTGCTCTCTTGGAACTGGGTCCCCGAAAGCAGGAGTCACCCCCCCATATTCACCGGGCTCAGCACCAGGCAGGACGCAGCGCCGCCCAACGCCGACCGGCCGGGTTTCCTGAGGACAAACGGAGTCGGGGTCCCGGGAGGGCCTGGGGGTGGGTTTCCTGAGGACAAACGGAGTCGGGGTCCCGGGAGGGCCTGGGGGTGGTTTCCGTGGGCATCGCGGCCACGTGTGAGACACGGAGGACGAGTGTGAAGCACAGCGGTCCGTGTTCAGTCCGCCTTCTGCTCAGAGCTGTCCCAGGCACTGGGCCCACCTCCCTGCCTACAGGGCTGAGGGAGACCCGGAGCCTGGAGGGCGGCACTGCCCCGGCCCTCCCCTCCGCCCACGGGCTCCAGGCCGCTCCGCTGAGGGGTCCGCATGCTGCTCTCACACAGCCACTGGGTCTCAGCCCCCGGAGCGAGGAAACCCGACCCCCGCTCCCCCTGCCGAGGCCGGGCTCTGAGCGGCCTCCTCCATCGCCAGGATGAGAGGCACCTGTCACCCGTGAGTGCTGCAGGCCCGCCCTGGGGAGCCCCGTTCGAGGGAGCCGGTGGGCAGGGTTGGGGCCTGTCCAGCCTCCGGCAGTTGGTGTCCTGCAAGCTTGCGAACCTCTGAGAACAGCTCAAGGAGCCAGGACTCTGGTGGAACCACCTGGAGTCACGTCGCCAGGCAGGCCGGGCCCGGAGCTGCATGAGCTTCCTCCTGGGCCATGAGGAGGTTTGCAGGTTAGACCTTCTCCCCGGGCCTGGCCCGGCTGAGCCTGGAGACAGTGATGTCCCCACGCAGCCGGCTGGCTGTCGGAGCAGCGGGCAGAGCGGCGGCCAGCGTGTCAGGTCCACTCATGTCCCACCTGGCTCTTCAGGAAGCTCAGGGGGGCCGGACTGCCCCCGGAATCCCCGCTGCTCTGCCCCCCACTCCACTGCGAGGTCTTCAGTGAGTCACTTCTCTCTGTGCCTCAGTTTCCCCCAGTCCTAAGGGAAGAGTAACTGTGCCTACCGGCTGGGCTTGTTCTGCCTCTTGCAATCGGCACATTGATTGGGTTTGTCCCGGCGCTTCCTTTCTGAGCTGGGACACAAAGACACGGAGCTCCGGGCAGGAGCCAGGCTGCGGGTCTGTAAGCAGCTATGGCGCTGGCCAGCTGTGTGGCCCCGGGCCTGTGAGCGATTTATCTGTCCCCCAAAGGGGTGAGAGGATTAGAGAGGCTCACCTTGGAAAGAGCTCAGGACAGGGCCATAAGCTCCATGGCGAGAAGTAAATGGGATCCGAGCGCCAGCCCTTTCCCAGGAGCCCATCTGGAGGGAGGTCCTCGGACCTGGGCTGCCGGCTGCCCTCCTGGTCCAGCGGGGCCTGAGCCCAAAGACTTACCCAGGAGCAGCCGCTGGGCTCCGGGAGGGCAGGGCTGCCGTCAGCTCCGAGGTCTGCAACTTCTTTTAAATGCAGGTATGGAAATACACAACATGGACACCTATACAGAATAAAAAGATGGAAGCTCTTCTGATTTGGCAAAACGTGTTTACTGGCCGGAACGATGCAAGAGAGTGAGAGGACTCCGGTCCTGGTGCCGGGAGCACGGTGCGGCCTAGCCTCTGCTTCCCCGGACACCCACCGTCCCGCCCTGGCCAGCCTGGCTCTCCCCAGTCCTCCTGCAGGGCTCCTCCCACTGAGCCAGCTTCTCTCTTTCAATGTCACGGTGTAGCTCTCACTGGTTTCTCACTGTGGCGTGTGCTTGTTTGATTTTTTAAAAAACATTATAGACCCAGTGGTGGCCCAGTAGGTTGGACCATCGCCCCTGGACACCAAATGGGTTCAATTCCCAGTCAGGGCACATACCTAGGCTGTGGGTTTGTTCCCTGGAGGGGGCAATACCAGAATCAATCCATCGATGTTTCTCTCTTCCTCAAATCAATAAACACATTCTCGGGTGAGAATTTTAAAAAAAATCATTAAATATAACTAGTCCCCTCTGTGCCCCCCCAATCCCCTCTTCTCCCCCGCTCCCCCCCCCCCCCCCGCTCCTGCCTCACCCCAATTTCCTAGCTCTTCGCCACCTGGAAGCACCCACAATTCTCGTTTGTTTCTCACTTCTCTGCCCTGCCTGAATTTTCTCTGCACGTGACACTCATATAATAATTGAAAAACCAAACGAATATACTACCGATTGAATTTGGGATCGGATCGCTATGTGGACTCGGGGTTGTTAATTTAGGGGCCTTCTGAGCCTGTGCCCGAAGCCCCTGGCTCCCAGAGGCTATGCCCTTGGCGGAGTGAGAGCCCCAGCTTCCCCGACCTCCGAGCTCTCCCATTCTCGGGGAGTGAGCCCGGCGGTGCAGGCGAGGGAGAGGGCCGGTCAGCCTGCAGCGCGGAGGCCCAGGCGCGGCCCCTCTGCCTCTTTCCCGGAGAGACCGGGCTTCTCCGCCAGCCCGCCAGCCCCTGCCCTTCGGGGGAGGCGGATGGGCTTCCCAGCTCAGTGGAGAAAATGCATGACCTTGACGTTGGTTACCTCCGGTCCTCAGTTTCCTGGCTTGCAAACGAGGACGGATTAGACCAGAGAGTGTAAAGCTGTCAGCCCTGGCGTTGGGCGCGCCCTGCCAGCATTGTTGCCCATTGGCGAGAGACCTCGGCGTCACTGGCGGTCCCGCAGGATGGCACAGAGAAACCCCCTCCCTTGTAAGGCTGAGGGAAAGAAATATCACCTCGAATATTACCGCGGACAAGGGAAGGCGAAAACCCAGGGCGACACGGCAAACACTGGGTCTGATGGAAGCCCGGGCGGGATCCCAGGCAGAACTGCCGGTGCGGTGGGGAGCTGGTCCTGCGGAGGAGGTTGCTCTTCCCAGGGGAGGGTGCTCTTCCCGGAGGAGGGACCACCCTGCATTGGGGCGATGGGCAGAGCGCGCTGAGCCCGCCGGCTGCTCTCCTCCACGGGCCCAGGCGGTGAATGCCGAATGCCGGGCTGTGCCGAACACAGTCCCCCTCCCCTGGCCCTCCCGCCCGGTCCGGACCTTACAGCTGAGGGCATTCACATCGGCCGGAACCCAGACCAGTGCAGCCCCTTCCCCTCTTCCCACAGCGCACCCTCCCACCCGCACCGGAGCGCAGCGCCGGCACGGCCCCCTCTGCCCGCCGGCAGCTGGGCGAGCTTCAGGCCACCCCTCTCCGAGGAGGGGACATGGCAGGCATGGGCCCTGCTCCCAGTCCGGGTCCTGTCCCTCCCGCAGCAGGAGGCTCCCGGGCCACCCGGCCAGGGGCACCTCCAGCCTCACGAGGTCCCCCAACTCCACCAGAGCTCTCGCCGCCCATGCCCGGTGCCCCGCCGGCCCAGCGATTTCAGGAAAATCACAGAAAACCCGTATTCCGAGGAAATACAGAGCCGGCTCCCTCCCGTTCTTTAAAAAACCGCTGTCCTCCCAGCGGGGGCGGCGGACGGAGGAGCTGAGGGCCAGGCCCAGCGGCCTGGCTCCGAGAGACATACTCTGCCCCCCGCCCTTTTCAGAGGAAACGCTGCAGCCGCCACGGGCAGCCCTCAGCCAGGGGTCTGGGCCGGATTTCCCCAGCCTCGGTTTCCCTGTGAGCTCTGCGCAGCGACAGCACGTACAGCGAGTGTCCTGCCGCCCGGGGAGCGGGGACAGCGGTGGTGGGAAGGAGCTTCCTGACCGTGCATTCTCCTGGTGAGGCGCTGCGGACACCAGCTGGTGCGGACGTCTCCTGGGGGCCCTCGCCGCCCCGCCGCCCCGCCGAGCAGCCTCCGAGGCTGCAGCCATGTGGGAACGGGCTTTGGTTCTCGGCTTTTCCGTCTGTAAATGGGCTGAGGCCTTTTCTAAGGCAGGACGGGTATGGTGCCCTCCAGCCGCCTCGGGCCTGCGTCCGCTCTCCAAGGACTGTCCGGCGCCTGGAGCAGCGCCCAGCACACAGTAGGGCTGCAGGGGGCATGGCTGGGAGCTCTGGGCAGATGCTCTTGGCCTCTGAAGTGAGACCCAGAACCGAAAAGTCACTAGACCTCTTCCAGCCTCGGGTGGCTGGAGGGCACAAGAGACAACCCCGGGCCTGCCTCCTCGCTCTGTTCCCCAGGCGCGCGGCGGCGGAAAGAAGCACAGGCTGCGTCAGCGCACTCTCTTTAATGGGGAGGTTCTGGGGACTCACAGCCACAGGTAAAAACATAAATACGGGAGGGATGGAGGAAGGAGGGAGAGAGGGGGGCGGTGGCCAGGCAGCACGCGCCCGCCCCGGCGCCGGACCCAGGCTCTGGGGCGGCCCCGTGCCCAGGCCCAGTGTTCGCCGTCCCGGACGCCGTGCGCGCTCGGAGGGCGCTCCGGGGCCGGGCGAAGGCGTCGGGCTGAGGGCCATTCGCCGCCTGTCGTGTCCATTCGGCCGCGGACGCTCCCCGCGTGGGGACCGAGGCTCGCGGCGTGGGGAGCCCGGGGTCCCTGCGGGAGGCTGCGGAGTCCGGGCCGCGGGCAGGCGCGCCGGGAGCCCCCTCCCCTCCCCGGGCCGCGCCTTCGCCGGAGGGAGGAGGGAGCCGGCGGGCGCCCGGGCCTGTCGGTCCGTCCCTACCAGGCGCGGATGCCGTGCAGCGCGGACACGCCCGCGTTGCCCTGCGGCACCCCGGGGCTCGGCACCGCGTTCAAGTCCCCGGCGCCGCCCAAGTTCACGAAGCCGCTGCCGGCGGCGGCGGGCGCGGGGGGCGCGGCGGGGTAGGCGGCCGCGCAGCCGTAGCCGGGCCCGCAGGCCGCGCCGCCGTAGCCGGGGCAGGCGGGGTAGGCGCCGTAGCCGTAGGCGTTGAGGCCCACGCCGTAGGCCGGGCCGTAGGGCGCCGAGTCCGCCAGGCAGGGCTTGCCGTCGCGCACCAGCACGGGCACGGCGATGCGGCGCGCGGGCGGCGGCGGCGGCGGCAGCCCCACCAGCTCCAGCGTCTGGTCCTGCCGCTGCCGCTTGCACTTGTAGCGCCGGTTCTGGAACCAGATCTTCACCTGCGTGGACGTGAGCTTCAGCGCGCCGGCCAGCTGGTCGCGCTCGGGCGCCGACAGGTAGCGCTGCTGCTTGAAGCGCCGCTCCAGCTCGTACACCTGCGCCTGCGAGAAGAGCACGCGGGGCTTCCGCCGCCGCCGCGCCCGGGGCCGCTCCGCGTCCGCCGCCTCCGCCGCCGCCGGCTGCAGGCACGGCTCTGCGGGGACAGGGTGTGGGGTGGGGGGGTCAGAGCGGCCGGCCTGGCCCCGGAGCCCGCCTTCCCCCGGGGAGGGAGCCGGGCCGGGGAGCCCGGAGAGCCCGGCGCGCTGCGGCCCCTCGCCCGCGCACCGAGGACCCGCGCCCGCCTGGTGGAGCGCCCGCCGGGCGCCGGGCACGGCTCCAGGCCCCGGGAGGAAGCGAACGGAGCGGCCCCTGCACCGGGAGCTCCATTGTGGGGCGGGAGCCGCCGGACAGTGACCTGAGGTCCGGCCGCACAGAATGCAGAGCCGGACGCGGCCCCGGGGAGTCAGGGCCAGTTTGGCTCCATAGAGAGACAGGCCTCTCCCAGGGCGGCCACAGTGTCTCCCCGTCACGGAACCACGGACACAGAGGCCGAGAGGGCCGATCGGGAGCACAGAGGCCCGCGCAGCCGGGCCTGGGAACCCGCTCCAGTTGGGTTGGAATCGGTAGCGAGCACTTCAGCCCGCCGCCCCCCAGCGTCCACGGCCCGGCTTCCCTCTGGACAGACCTCCGGGGCTCAGAGCGATCTTCCCTCTGGACAGACCTCCGGGGCTCAGAGCGATCCTCCTGGCTTCCCTCCCTCTGGACAGACCTCCGGGGCTCAGAGCGATCCTCCCGGCTCCCGCAGCCCGCCCGCCGGCGCCCGTCTCCCCGGGTTTGCGGGCCCCGCGCCGAGCCAGGGTCCCCAGCGCCCTCCGCGCCCTTCTTGCGCGGGGACAGCCGCTGCCCAGTGACTCCGCCGCCCCCTCCCTCCCCCGACCTCTCCTGGCGCGGGGTTTTCTAACTTTTCCGGGGCGAAGCCAGCCCGGCACAGGAGGAAATGGTGCTGGAAAATCCAGCCAGTAGTAAGTCAGGGCCAGGAGCCCACAGTGTCCCCGCTTTAAAACCCAGGCCGGGTTCCCAAGATTCCCCTTTCCTGGAACAAAGAGGGAGAGGCCCAGGAGCGTGGGTTGTGGCCCGACCCTCCTCCGATGGTGCGCAAAGCTGCCTGGTGCGCGGCATTTCAATCTGTTTATCGGTTTTCATCTGATCCTCAAAAAACAAAACAAAAACACAAAAACAAAACCAAAAAACACCGCACACACAAACAATCCCCACCCCCTTACACAAAAACCCTATACTCCAAAGAGGTTTTTAAAAACAACCCTGATACAGAGAATCTCTCTGTCCTACACAAACCGATCGTCCACTTCAGGACGAACCCAGGAGCAGGGCTGCTTGCTGCTGCCTGGGCTTTGTTAGGCCGAAAAATCAAACAAACAAAAAAAACCCGTCTCTTGTTTCTAATCATTGCAACCCAGCATTTCCTCTGGACCCGATGGACCGGGTGCCAGGGCCGAGCCAACCGCTGCTGCTCACACTCGGAGCCCAGGCTGGGGCTTAGGGCGGCGGGTTTGGGACAAAAGCGCGGGGAAGGAGCAGGATCTGAGCCTCCTCTCACCTTTCCTGTCGGCGCGGGGGTCCTTGGGGGCGTCGGGGTCGCCGTAGGCGCGCGGGTAGAAGGCGGCGGCGGCGGGGAAGGCCGGCCCGCACTTGGCGGGCGCGGGTGCGGGGCCCAGCTCGGCGCGCAGCTCGGGGAGGCCGGGCGCCGCCGCCTCGGGCCCCGCGTAGGCCTCGGGCTTGAAGGCGGCCAGCATGCAGGAGGCGGGCGCCAGCGTGGCCTCCAGGCTGCGCTGCTGCTGCTCCAGGTTCAGGATGTCTTTGACGGAGAAGGGCGTGGGGGCGAGCCCGGGGCTGGGGAACATGGTGGCACCGCGCGCCTCACCAGGCCGGCGGGGCGGCCGTGCGCGCTGCTGCCCGCGGCCCCTGGCGGCCTCCCCGCATGGTGCCCGCTGCCGCCGCTGCTGCCCGCCCTCCGCTCCGCTCCGCTGTGGGTTGTGGCCGCGGCAGGTAGTGCGGGGCCCTGGGGCCGGGAGGCGGGACCAGGCCGGGGAGGGGGCTCAGCGCGCCATTGGGCCAGGGGCCGTGTTGACAGGAGCGATGAGCAGTTTCGTGTCACCTAATATAGTCATTGGGCTAAAAAAAAAAAACCAATCCCGCTCAGCTTTTAAAGGGGCCTCACACCCTGGGAAGGCTCTTCCTTTGCTCCCAGAGCTCGCCTAAAAACCCGCCAGACCCACTGGCAGGGAAGAACTCCATTCTTCTCCGAATCCCAGGGTGGGGACGTGAGGAAAAGTTCCCAGCACCTAAATAGCAGGGAGCGTGAAGGCCTGGGTGGGAGGGGCAGAGGGAGGGCCATTTCCAGGAGCCCTAAGGGCCTCATTGCTGAAGGACAGACCTGGGGAGAGTCTGAATAAGACCACAGGGGAGTGTTCCCCTGGGGTGATGGCAGGACCGGGAGGTTCCGGACAATTTGGGGGTTCTGTTTGGCTTTACAGGACCAGCCACAGCCCCGTAGTCCCCCTTTGCCCAGGGGGCTTGGGGTGGGTCAAGCAGAAGGCCAGAGGGGGGTTGTGGTGTGGGAGCTGTACCCTCACAGCTGCAGGGACACCGTCACTGCCAGTCTTTTCCCAGAGAAATGACCCCCACCCTCAATGAGACAAACCAGAATCCCAGCGGGCACACAGCTCCCAGGGGAGAGGGGTGTGCTAGGGGGTCTGCTTCATCATTACTGCCTCCCTCTCTCCCACTCCCACCCTTCAGAGCAGTGAGGGTCCAGGCCTCTGCCAGCCCCAAGGCCGCAGGCTCCAGCCCTGGCGTGGCTCTCAGGCGGGCGGGCACCTCTGAGCACTGCTGGGGGAGGGTTTCTCTGAGTTGCTGGGCCAGAGCCCAGTGGGGCACCCGGCACCGGTCTGGCCAGGCGAGTGGGGGAAGCGCGGGGCGTCAGGGGTGTTAATTTGTAGCCCAGGGTCAGAAAAGTGGGGATCTCCGGCAGGACAAATCTACCACTAAGTCAGGAGTGCCAGATCCGCGGCAGGCTGCCTCGGGGTCTGGGGACCAGGAGATCTGGTGCAGGCTCTGGCCTGGCCCGCGCCCCAGGACTAAAGGAGAGGTGCTCTATTGTGTGTGCAGTTTCAAGGGGGTTCTGGCTGGCAGAACGGTCCCCCCCTAACTGTCCTGGGGATGGGAGGTTTGCCAGGGGCAAAGCATCCAATTCCCAGGACCCAAGCTTCTGCAGGCAAGGCCTGGGCTGACGGGAGCTTGCTGAGGAGGGAGGCTCCGAGGGCGACTGGGAACTGGGGTCAGAAACGCTTGGGTTAGAAGGAAGGCGGCCAAGGGCCGAAGGCGAGGGAAGGGCCGCTCCGGCCCAGGCTTCCCTCAGAACTCGCCCACGGCCCAGAGGACATACACAAAGCTGGGGACAAGGTGGCCTCTGGCTGTCTGTCTGTCTGTCCAGAAGGCTCCCGCAAAATGGTGAGCCTTGGAGCATAAGCCTAAGGTTGGGACCTTCCAGCTCCCCATCACAGCCACACTCCCAGGACCTGTGCCTCGGAGCCAGGCGCAGGGAGCGGAGTTCGCGCTGGGCTGGGGAGGGAGGCTCGGAGCACTGTGTCCCTGGCTTCAGGCGCCAGTGCGGGGCCTGGGCTGCGGTGGCAGCCGGATCTCCAGCACCCACCCTGCCCAGCACCCCCCCTCCCAGAACCCCCCCCCCTTGCCTCTGGGGCCCGGTCTGCCCGGCAGGCACCGAGGCCTCTCCTGGGCCCTTTCCACAGGGGTTGGGCCAGTGTTACAGTCTCTGCTCTCCACTCACCTTGCCTGGGCCGCTGCCTTTGGAGACGGCTTTTCGGGGAGGATGCCTCTGGCGGGCGGTGACGTCTGGCAAACGAGCCACATCCGATTCAATTAACCGTCTCGCTTTTGCTGAAAAGCGCTGGGAGCGGGTCCTGGGCGCTCCGCTAAGTGAAAGGCGGCCAGGCGGCCGCGATGACAGTTTGAAAGATTAGCGGGAGCCCACGCCTGAAATATTAGCGGTTAATGGGGGCCGAGGCCGCTTCCGGATCCCTGGCGTTCGCGGGGTTGTTGGGGGGAGTGTTTTTTTGTTTGTTTTAAAGAGACAGTTCTGGGGAGGGGAGGAAAAAGCGAGCATTTCCTATGCAGATGAAGGCGGTGAGGTTTGTCACGGATTTCGGGGATGGGGTCCAGGGCGGACAGAGCTGCGGGTCAGGTGTCAGGAAAAGGGGAGGAAAGAAAACCCTCTCTATTTGGACAAAATCAGAGACTTCTTCCCGCCCCAAGTCCCGGAATAATTCCTTGTGGCTCTGAAACAGTCCTTAGCGCCGCTGGGAAGAGGAAGCAGGGGCAAACACGGGTACACAGGGGCAACATCGAAATTGGGGCGACCCACACTGGGCTCCGCACAGAACCTCCCAGAGCCAGCTCCAGCTTTTATTTGCAGTGCTCTCTGCTTCTGAGGGATGGGGGAAAGGTTTTGTTTTCTTTAAACAGAGGTTGAAACGGTTGGGGGTGGAGAGGGGCGACACGGGATTCTCCAGCCCCACAGGGACCGGACAGTCTCCCTTCCCCGGGGCCGCGGCCGCCCTGGCCGCCCGGCGCAGCGGCGCTTTGGCCGAACCAGCGGGACAGACAGACAGCCTCAGCCCGGGGAGAGGCCGGAGGAGGGATGGGAAGTACATCCGTCTGTCTCCGCGGCTTTTACGGAGCGGAGAGCGGGTGCTCTCAGAGCCCCAGGGTGACCCGGGCGCGCTCTGCGCCCATAAAATATTATTAATTGGAAAGCGATCTGCGGGCCGGGCGGCCTGCAGCGCTGCCATCAGCCGGGCCGGGCCGGCCGCACAAGGTATATATGATTAATTGAAAGATAAGCTGGCACTATAACCGGGAATGTCATTAATGCGCCGCGGAGACGTCCGCTGGAGACAGGCGGCGTTATCCGCCGCTTTATCTTCAACAAGCGCCCGCGCCGCGCCGCGCCGGCCGCGGGGCAGATGGGGGTTTCTGTCTGGGACGCTCGCCCCGTGTTTATATTTTGGGAAGAATCGCAACCCGCCGAGCCCCGGGCGGGCCCCCTGATAAATGAACATTAGCACTTTTGGGGACTACTGTATCAACAAAGGGGCCGAGGCGCGGCAATAATTGGCGAGAAAGCAAACAGAGGGCCGAGAGCGCGCTC
Source organism: Pipistrellus nathusii (assembly GCA_963693515.1). Taxonomy (NCBI): domain Eukaryota; kingdom Metazoa; phylum Chordata; class Mammalia; order Chiroptera; family Vespertilionidae; genus Pipistrellus; species Pipistrellus nathusii. Next base: position 93,287,917 of record OY882862.1, read on the forward strand.
TGCTCTTCGTCCGGCTGATGGATGAGCCGCGGCGGCTGCGGCCCGGCTCCCTCCCGGCCCTGCCCGGCTCCTCCGCCGCCCGCCGGGCTTCCTCCGGGCCCAGGCGGGGGCAGGGGCGACCCTGGGGGCTGCCGCCCTCGCCCCAGGCTCCCTAAGAGTTTGGGGAAGCGCCTGGTTCACGGGGCTTAGCTGGTACCAAATCCTCCTCCGGCGGCTGCTTCTTTTAAAAAAATATATTTTATTAATTTTTTACAGAGAGGGACAGAGAGTTAGAAACATCGATGAGAGAGAATCATCGATCAGCTGCCTCCTGCACACCCTCTTCTGGGAATGTGCCCGTAACCAAGGTACATGCCCTTGACTGGAATCGAACCTGGGGCCCTCCAGCCTACAGGCTGACGCTCTGTCCACTGAGCTAAACCGGAGGGCGGTCGCTTTTTGAACACCCCCTGGGTGTCCCTGTACTGTCCCCAGTGTCCCCGCTGACCAGCTTATCAGCGATGTCTTTGCAGAGAAGAGGGAGGCCCAGAGAGGTGGTGTGACTTGCCCAAAGTCACACAGATGGAAGTATGGGGGGGAGGCAAGACACCCCCTTCTCCCCGCCCCCCCAACACAGCTAGAGAAGGAGGTCCAGGCTGCTGGATTTGGGATGCTGGTTCCCCAAAACCTTTATGGGCAATTGGTACTAAAGCTCATTAGAGAGGAGGAGAAGTTTCAGATTCCTTCTCTTGTGTCTCTCCCACTCCTCCTCCATCCCCTCTTCCAGCTTCCCCTTCCTCTGATAACAGCCTTATTGAGATAGAATTATTGTATACAATTCACCCACTGGAAGTATGCAATGCAGTGACTTTTAGGACAGTTTGTGTGACCACCACATAGTTTTAGGACATTTTCTCTCCTGCCCCCCCTCTCCCGCCTCCCCAGCTCTAGACAGCCGTAAACCAACTGACTTTCTGTCCTGTGGCTTGGCCTCTTCCGGGCGTCACTTACAAATGTGATCATGTCACAAGTGGCCTCTTATGCCTGGCTCCATCCCCTGGATACACCCAGGAGCATGCACCAGTGCGTTGTTCCTTTTCATGGCTGAATGCTATTCTGTGGTGTGGATAGATCATGTTTCTACACTCATCCGTCATGGGCATTTGGGTTTTTTCCACCTTTTGGCTATTATGCATGATCCCTGGCCCACTTCACCCTAAAATGGAGGCCCAGGAGGACTCGGGTCCCCACCCCCCATAAGTAACCCCTCCTTCCCTGCAGGCCGGCTTCCTGGCTGGGGCTGTGTGTTTGCACAGATTTGGAGCTTGGGGACCCCCAGCTCTGCTGCCGCTGTCTCCAAATCTTTCCTACATCCTCATAGGAGGCGCCACGGTTTCCTTTCACAGGGATCCCGCACACTGCACAGCTGGCCTGCTCTCTGGACGCCCGCCCGAGCAGAGCCTGGCAGTGCCATCTTTGTGCTACCACGGCCTCCGATCTACCTGGCTCTGGGTTTGCTGTCTCCACATCAGAGCCCCTGCTTGCCAGCTGGGCCGGGGAACGTGCCCTGAGCTGCTTGAATGGCTCTCGATCCAAAGTCGCTTGGCCACGGGGAGGGCGCAGGGCCCACAGAAGGGGAGCAGGGGCAGATCCGGTGGGAGGTATTGTCTGTGTATGTGTGTGAGCCTGTGTGGAGGGGCAGTGAGGGGAAAGGCTGGAGAATGGGCTGGAACTTCCACCACCTCCACTGACTCCATAGCCCGTCACTGTCAGTCGCTGGGCCTGATCCTGAGTCCTCCCTTCTCGCTGCCTGGGTGCTCACCACGCACGAGGCAGCACTGGGGTTGCACAGTCCAAGGCATGCAGACCCCAAAGGAGGCAGAGTTGGACTACAGCAGTGGCTCCCAACCTTTTTGACCAAGCCCCACCTAAGCACTCTAAACCGGTGTGGCTCAGTGGATAGAGTGTCAGGCTACGGACTGAAAGGTCCCAAGTTTGATTCCGATCAAGGGCATGTACCTTGGTTGCTGGCACATCCCCAGTAGGGAGTGTGTAAGAGGCAGCTGATCGATGATGTTTCTCTCTCATTGATGTTTCTAACTATCTCTCTCCCTTCCTCTCTGTAAAAAAAATCAATAAAATATATTATAAAATAATAATATGAAGTGATATGAAAAAATAGCAAATAAAGTTTCAAAACAGGTAATAGAGAACCGAAATGCATAAATACATCACAATATATATTTATATCCTGCATATGAGGCCCTTAGGACCCTAAGAGATGCTAAATTTTCCCTGTTAATCACTTATTCTCCAATTGCCCCCCTTAAAAATCAAATTGCCCCCCCTGTGGGCCAGGGGCCCCACGCTGGGAACCACTGGACTGGACTCTGCACCAGCGCTGGGTTCTGGTCCCGCCTCTCCCGTGGTTGGCTGACCTGAACACCTCTTCCTCTCTCCCTGGTCACCGGCTTCATGTTTGTTTCCGTGGAGATGTGAGGTCCCTCCTGGCTGCGATATTTTGGGAAACACCCCGATTGTCACTTGCATTCCCCCGGGCGGCAGAGGGGAGGGCGTGCTGGTGGTTATTAATCTGCAGAGTGAAAGTGGTGAGATGGGATTCTGATGCCTCCCTGTTTGGGGGAGTGTGGGCCACACATCAGCACATGTTCTAGATACAGTGACGTTAGGGAGAGGGACATGGATTGTTCTTACGCCAAACATGCTCAGCTGCAGACAGATTAACACTTAAACCTCAGAAAGGAAACATGCAAGGGCTGTAGAGAGGAGTGTCTGTATATGTGGGAGAGTAAATGGGGAGAACTAGAGACCCAGACTTGTGCACAGCCCCAAATGCCAAAACAGACCCAAGAAGACAAACATGCAGGTTAAATGCTAGAAATAAGGACAAGGAGGAAGAAAAAAAAAAAAAAACCTGCTGATTTCCACAATATGGAAAGAGTTTTTGTAAATCAATAAGAAAATGATCCAAGAAAACAATTGAAAATTGGCCAAGAATAGCAGAACTTTGCTGGTGGAAGTAAGGAAGGAAGAAAGGAAGAAAGAAAGGAAGAAAGAAAGAAAGAAAGAAAGAAAGAAGAAAGAAAGAAAGAAAGAAAGAAAGAAAGAAAGAAAGAAAGAACACTGTGGGATCTCAGAGGGAAGTTTGGGGTGGGAGAGGGAGGAGGAGGGGGTATGCATAACCCATGGATATGGAAAATAGGGCGGTGGAGACCTGGGTGGGGGGTGGTAATAAGGGGTCAATGGGAGAAAAAAAAGGGGACGTATGTAATACTTTTAACAATAAAGATTCTTAAAAAAAAAAAAAAAAAAGGAAGGAAGGAAAATGAAAACACAAAGAGATCAGATTGGCAAACACCAAAACTTGGATAATTACTCCTCCTAGTCACTTCTTTGTATTGTTGATAAATATAAGTCTCTTTGGAGCCATTTCGTACTATTAAAATTAAAAAGGCATAAACCCTTTGAATAAGTATTTCCACTTCTAAGACTATTTTATAGGCATATGTATATCAGAAGAGTATTTTTGTTGAATTAAAAAAAATTTAACCAAAACATTAAAAAAAAAAAAAACAACCTACTTTAGGGGACTGCTTTTAAAAAATGCTCCCAACTGAACAGCCTGCTCAGCAGCCTGAGGAAGAACTTGTTACATCCATGTCCTCTTATAGATACATCCTGAGATACATTAATAGCAAACGCAGTCACATAATTTAAATGTTAAATGGAGGATGGGCTTTGAGGGTTTTGCAGGATAAAATGGTGCGATTGCTTCTGGGGGAGAGACTGGGGGGGGGGGGAGGGTCGGGAATAAAACAAGACACTTTCCGAGGCGCGTGTACAAAGCCGATTTCCTTCCCTCTTGGTTGCTGTTTCTGCCATAGGCATGTATTGCCTTAAAGAGGTTTTAAATGTGGTGAGTCAGGTTTTGCCTTCACAGAAAGGGGAGAAACTCGGGGCTGTAGGAATACTTATGCCACAGTCCCCTGGGTACGTGTGAAAATGCACATTGCTGGGCCCACCCCTCGCCTTGGAGTTTCGGAATCATAGTGAGTGCAGGGGGCAGGCAGTGCCTGCCCGCGGTTGGCAGTGCTGGCTGCTGGGCGAAGCTGTGGCTGGATGAGTCTAACCCAAGGGCCTGGGATCCCAGGGCCTGGTGTCCCCCCCACCCCCCAGGCCCTGCTCCCCGCCAGTGGAGGAGTCCAGCGCTTCCTCTTTCCGTCCTGGCCTCTGACCTGTAGTCCATCTGTCTCCTGAGGGCCAACCTCCATAAAATCTCTATGAAATAGCTTCGAATCCGGACCAGATCAGCCGTGGGTCCTAACCACGTGACTCCCCTGTCACCAGGGTGATAAATGGAGGTATTTCATGCCTGGCTCCCCCAAACGGTGAGACCCGGGCAGCCACTAGCCCCATGGAGGCAGTGCGGCCCCGGGGCCTCTCTGGTCACCAGGGACCCGCCTGGCCGCTGGGACCTGTGGGCAGCTTAGCTCCTACCTCCCTGAAACCCTGGAGCCATCCGCCTTCTACCCGGCTGTGACCCCAGTCTTCGCTCCAAGCGGGATTCACCTGCTCGCTGGAGCGGAGCAGCGGGCCTGAACCCTCCCTCTCCCTCCTGGCCTCTGCCTCGCGGCCCTCAGGAGCCAGAGCACCCACCAGGAAACACTGGAAAACATCCCGACCTTGGCGTGTTAACCAATCAAACAAACCCGGTCACCAGAGAGACACCTCCTGTTCCAAAATAGCCCCGAGGCATGGACAGCGTGGTGTGTGTGTGTGCATGTGTGCGTGTGCGTGTGCGTGTGTGTGCGTGTGCGTGTGCGTGTGCGTGTGCGTGTGTGTGTGTGTGTGTGTGTGTGAACATTCTTTCAGGGCTGTCTGAGTGTGGAAGCACCATCCCTCCCTGCCTGTGGGTTTTCTCAATAATTGTGTTACAGCCACACCACCAAATAACCTACTTAGGCATTCCGAATAAGTAATTCACACTAAAAACAAAACAATGACAAAAGAACACACAAAAGAATTTTAAAAAATGAGATAGAATGTAAAATGCCCCGCGCCTCCCTCCAGCCCCCCAGTTCCTTCCCCTGAAGGCTACATGGTTCCCGGTGTAGGCACTTTTAAATCAACTTTATTGAGGCAGAATATTCCCAGAACAAAATGAGCGCAGGTTAGATGCAGAGGATGACAAGCCCCGGTAAGGACCACCGCAATCAAGATAGAAAAAAAATGCATCACCCAAAAAATACACCCCCCCAAAATACACAACTCCCCAAAACATATACCCCCAAAATACGCACCCCCCAAAAAATACACCACCCCAAAATACACACTCTTCCAAAAGATACACCATTCCCAAGAATATATGTCCCCCAAACACATCACTCCCCAAAATACGCACCACCTTCCCCCTGGCAGTTGATTGCCACACCGCCCAGGTGGTCACCAGCTTTTGAAAAGCGTATCCCTCTGGACTGTTCCTGCAGATTTAAGGGTCACTGTGTGTTGGATTTTTTTTTTCTTTTTCTGAGCGCAGTGGAGCTGGCGGGCTTTCCTGCAGCAGCTCTGTCCTCTCCGGCTTTGGTGTGTGAGTGTGTGTGTGTGTGTGTGTGTGTGTGGGAGGGGGGGGTGTTTCTAAAACCAAACTTCCCTGCAGCGGAGACGTGACCGCTTTTGGGACCGCGTTAGGGCTCAGAGGGCGCCGCTGTCTGACTCCTGGCTGTTGGTTGTCGGTGTGGCTGTTGGTTGTCGGTGCGGTTTCTCGGGGATGGGGCGCTCTCACCTGTTGCTCCCCTCGCCCTCTGCGCCCCCCCCCCCCCACCCACGGCTGCGAACCGGAGCGGCGGAGGCGTCCGAGCCGGGTCCAGCCCTCCGGCCCCGAAGGCCAAGGTCACAGCGGGAAACCCGGTGACAGTCGTGTCGGAGGGACCGCGGCCGGACACCGGGGAGCGGAGCCGGCGCGCACCTGCGGGGCGGGGGACGGCGGCGGTGCCCGGAGGGAGCCGCCGGGGGCAGGTTTGGAGAAGCCGCAGGCGCCCCGCTGCTGCTGGGCCCGGAGTGCGGGGCTGCGGCCACGGCCGGCGGCGTCCGCTCCGCCTGTGCGCTCCCCCGGCGTCCGCTCCCCGCTGGTCCCCGGCCTCCCCCTGCGGCCGGGCCTATCTGCGTGGAACTGAAGCTGCAAAAGGCCGGTCAGCGGGCGATTAGGGCCCTCAGGCCCGCGCCTCCGCCTCCCGCACCTTCGTTACCTTCTCTCCGACCGGCTGCGGGGAGAGGGGTGCTGCTGACCGGCTGCGGGGAGAGGGGTGCTGGCCGGCTGCGGGGAGAGGGGTGCTGGCCGGCTGCGGGGAGAGGGGTGCTGACCGGCTGCGGGGAGAGGGGTGCTGGCCGGCTGCGGGGAGAGGGGTGCTGACCGGCTGCGGGGAGAGGGGTGCTGGCCGGCTGCGGGGAGAGGGGTGCTGACCGGCTGCGGGGAGAGGGGTGCTGACCGGCTGCGGGGAGAGGGGTGGTGCTGGCCGGCTGCGGGGAGAGGGGTGCTGGCCGGCTGCGGGGAGAGGGATGGTGTGAACCAGCAAAATCAAAACACAACACCGCAGCGCTGCTTCCCGGCAGGCGGGCGCGTCCAGGAGGCGAATTGCTCCCAGAAGCGCCTTTGCCTACGGACAGTGGGTCCCGTGGGCATTCACTGAGCCCTTCCCGGGCAGGGCACCGGGTGCGTGGGCATTCACGGAGCCCTTCCCGGTCAGGGCACCAGGCCACGGAGCTGCGGTTCCCGGGCAGGTCAGTGCCCGCGGCCGGGTGTCTGGGGCATTGCGCCTCCAGACAAACTGGGGGGGACTCCTATCAGGGGGCGTGGACACAGCCTCACACGCTCAGTGCACACATGACAGTGGTGGACATTCAGGCCCTTAAAAGGAGCCCGGGGCGCGGCTACACTGTAGCGGATAATTGTAGCGGTTACACCTGGGGGCCGCTTTGCCTGTGTTTACGCTTTGAAGATGCTCGAACCACACGCACCTCCGGGCCCACCTTCTGTCCGTGTGTAAGCGCCCACGCCCGCCGTCTCCCACGGGCGCAGCGGGCGCCGTGGACGGCCCGGCCCCCGCTCCCGGCCCCGGCGGCCGGCGGGACTGGGGCGGGACAGCGCTGTCTCCGGGCAGCTTCCTCGGGAGATAAGTAATCGATGCGGCTGTTTAAGCCTCTTAAACAGCGCGGCTTCCTGTCGGCGGAGCCCCGGCGCGCCCCCAATCTGCTCGGCCTGTCACCTTATCTCCGGCCGCCGCCGCCGCCGCATCAGGACCCGGACGGCCCATCCGCCCGGTCAGCGCCCGCCCCGGCCGGGCCCTCCGTCCCCGCGGGAGGAGGGGGGAGGCGGGGGGCGGCGCCAGGTGGAGGTGCCGGACCTAGAACCCCCACCAGGCCGGGAGGCAGCTAACAGGCCGGAATGGACTGGTCTGGGGAGCCTGCTGGTGACCGGGGTGGGGGTGGGGGTGGGGGTGGGGGTGGGTGATGGGGGGTGGGGTGGGGATGGAGGATGGGGTGGGGTTGGGGGTGGGGATGGGATGGGATGGGGTGGGGTGAGGGATGGGGTGGGGGTGAGGGTGGGAGATGGGGGGTGAGGTGGGGGATGGGGGTGGGGATAGGGATGGGGGTGGGGGTGGGGGGTGGGGATGGGGTGGGGTGGGGGATGGGGTGGGGGTGGGGGTGAGGATGGGGATGGGGGGGAATGGGGTGGTGGTTGGGGTGGGGATGGGGTGGGGATGGGGGATGGGGGATGGGATGGGGTAGGGGTGAGGTTTGGGGTGGGGATAGGGTGGGGGTGGGGATGGGATGAGGATGGGGTGGGGGTGGGGATGGAGTGGAGTGGGGAGGGGGTGGGGGCACGAGCTTCTCTCTCTGGCCACAAAAATAGCCGGCTGGGCGACAGGCTCGGGAGGGCAGCGCCGGACGGCCTGTGGGAACGTCGCTCGCGCCCAGGAAAATCCGGTTTATCAGCGGAGGGGCGCAGGGCTTGGGAAGCGCCTCCTGGGCGCCAGGGTAGCCTTCGGCCCGCGCTCAGGGGAGGTTTCACCCGTCCCCGGGCTGCTGTTGGGGAGGGAAGCGAGCACCGAGCCCTACAGATAGGCGGCCCGAAGCTGGCCGCGTCCTGGCTCCCGCCCTGGCAAACAGGGCCCAGGCCGGGCTGCCAGGCTCCGCGCTGTGCTGGGGCCCAGGGCGTTCCCTCCGCTACACCCGCCGGAGGTCTGCGGGCCGGGCCCTGCACAGAAGTGGTGTTTTTAAAAATATATACTTTACTGATTTTTTACAGAGAGGAAGGGAGAGGGACAGAGAGTTAGAAACACCGATTGGCTGCCTCCTTCATATTTCCTCCTGGGGACGTGCCCGCAACCAAGGTGCATGCCCTTGACCAGTCCCCAGGTGGACACTATCCACTGACACTAGCCACACCGGTTAGGCCACAAAGGTGTTTTTAGGGGTGTCGGGTCCTCGGCTTCCTGCGGGATGTCTAAGCACTGTTGCCTGCATCTCCTCATGTTTGGTTTCTATATTCAAAGCCAGTTGTATCTGGTCTGTTTTTTTTTTTAATCCAAACAACAATAACAAAACCTTTCAATCCTCTCCTTCCTCTCACCCCATACACGTGCGAACCAACCAGCCAGGTACCTGGGACCCCGCGTTCCTTACTGCCAGCCTCGCCTGGACCCTGGTCCCTCCCCCAGAGCTGGGGGAATTGCTTCTTGGCTTCGTGCAGACTCGCTCCCGTCCAGCTTGCCGGGGATCATGGGATTATCGGAGTGCGGAGAGAGGACCACCCACCGAACACAGCCGGGGGTCCCGCAGGCTTGGGAAAGTGTGGGTTCCCATGTGCCAGGTCCCTTATCCAAACAAGCCACTGCGAGGAGGAAATGCAGCCGGGAGGGCGTTACCTTCCCCCTCCTGCGGGAGGCGGCATTTCTGAATCTTCTACTCATCCTTTCAAAAGATACATCTTTATTGTTGAAATTATTACATATGTCTCCCTTTTCCCCCCATGACCCCCTCAAACTGCCCTTGTGCCGCCCCCCTCCATCCCCAGGCCTTCACCATCCTACTGTTTGTGTCCATGGGCCATGCATACATGCATACAAGGTCTCTGATCCTATCCTTCCCCGCCTCCCCTCCCAGATTCCGCACTCTGCTCCATGCTTCCAGTCTCTGGATCCATTCTGTTCCTCACTTTATTTTGTTACTTAGATTCTACATAGGAGTGCGATCCTGCGATACTTGTCTTTCTCTGACTGGCTTATTTCACTGTTCGCGATACTCTCCAGGTCCCTCCATGCTGTCTCAAAGGGTAAGGGTTCCTTCTTTTCTGCAGCTGCACAGTATTCCCTGGTGTGAATGTGCCACAGCTTTTTATCTACTCCTCTGCTGATGGGCACCGGGCTCTTTCCAGATCTCAGGTATTGTAAATTGTGCTGCTATGAACATAGGGGTGCAGACATTCTTTCTGGTTTGTATTTTGGGTTTCTTAGGATATATTCCTAGAAGTGGGATCACTGGGTCAAATGGCAGTTCCATATTTAATTTTTTGAGGAAACTCCCTATTCCCCCCCCCCCCCCCCCTTAATGGCTGCACCAGCCTGCATTCCCACCAGCAGTGTACTGGTCCACCAGCACTGGTCCTTTGTTGCTTTGTTGATGGCAGCCAACAATTGAAGGTGTTACCTCCTTGTTGTTTTCATTTGCATCTCTCTGATGACCAGTGACTTTGAGCATTTTTTCATATGCCTCTTGGCCTTCTGTATGTCCTCTTTGGAAAAGTGTCTATTTAGATCCTTTGCCCATTTTTTTTTAACTAGAGGATATTTTTTTCCATTGATTTTTAGAGAGAGTAAAAAGAGAGAGGAAAAGACAGAAATATTGATGTGAGAGAAGCACATCAATTGGTTGTCTCCTGCATGCACCCCAACCAGGGCCTGGGCTGGGGAGGAGCCTGCAACCAAGGTATGTGCCCTTGGCTGGAATTGAACCCAGGACCCTTTGGTCTGCAGGCTGACGCTCTATCCACTGAACCAAACCAGCTAGGGCTGCCCATTTTTTAATTGGATTGTTTGTCTTCCTTCTGTTAAGTTGTATGAATTCCTTATATATTTCGGATATTCACTCTTTATCAGATGTATCATTGCCAAATATGTTCTCCCATACAGTGGGCTCCCTTTTCATTTTTCTGATGGTTTCTTTTGCTGTGCAGAAGTTTTCTATTTTGATCTAGTCCCATTTGTTTATTTTCTCCTTAGTTTCCTTTGCCCTAGGAGAGGTATCTATAAACATGTTGCTACGAGAGATCTCAGATTTTGCTGCCTATAGTTTCTTCTAGGATTTTTTTTTTTTATAGTTTCACGACTTACATTTAAGTCTTTTATCCATTTTGAGTTTATTGTTGTGAATGGTGTAAGTTGGTGGCCTAGTTTTATTTTTTTATTATTATTATTATTTTTTTTTGCTGTATCTGTCCAACTTTCCCAACACCATTTATTGAAGAGACTGTCTTGACTGTCTTGTATGTTTTTGCCTTCTTTGTCAAATATTAGTTGAGCATAATGGCTTGTGTCGATCTCTGGGTTCTCTGTTCTGTTACATTGGTCTATATGTCTGTTCTCATCCCAGTACCAGGCTGTTTTGATTACAGTGGCTTTGTAGTATAACTTGAAATCTGGTATGGTGATTCCTCCTATTTTGTTTTTCTTTCTCAAAATTGCTGGGGCTATTCAGAGGCATTTTTGATTTCATACACATTTTTGGAGTATCTGTTTTAGTTCTGTGAAACATTCTGTTGGTATTTTAATAGGGATTGCACTGAATATGTAGATTGCCTTATTTAGAATGGACATTTTAATGATGTTGATTCTGCCAATCCATGAACATGGTATATTTTTTCACTTGCTTATATCTTCTTCTATCTCTTTTCCCAACATCCTGCAGTTTTCTGAATACAGGTCTTTTGTCTCCTTGGTTAAGTTTATTCCTAAGTATTTTAATCATTTTATTGTCATGGTAAATGGGATTTCTGAGAGTTTATTGTTGGTGTGTAAAAAAATCCATCAATTTTTGGGTATTGATTTTGTATCCTGCTACATTGCCAAGATCATTTATTAAATCTAGAAATTGTTGGTGGTGTCTTTAGGATTTTCTGTGAACAATATCATCTCACCTTTGAATAATAAGTTTTACTTCCTCCTTTCCAATTTGGATGCCTTTTATTTCATCTTCTGTTTGATCGCTGTGGTTAGGACTTTCAGTACTATGTTGAACAGGAGTGGTGAAAGCAGACATCCTTGTCTTCTTGTTCTTAGGGGAAGTGGTTTTTGTTTTTGCACATTGAGTATGATATTCGCTGTAGGTTTGTCATATATGGCCTTTACTATGTTGAGATATGCTCCCTCTATACCCACTTTGCCGAGAGTTTTATCAAAATGGGTATTGGATTTTATCAAATGCTTTTTTGGCATTTATTAATATGATCATGTGATTTTTGTCTTTCAATTTGTTTATGTGCTGAATCATGTTTATTACTTTGCGAATATTGTACCAGCCTTGCATCCCTGGAATAACTCCCACTTGGTCATGGTGTATGATCCTTTTAATATATTGCTGGATGCAATTTGCTAATACTTTGCTGAGGATTTTAACACCTATATTCATCAGGGATATTGGCCTGTAATTCCCTTTCTTTGTAGTGCCTTTATCTGGTTTTGGAATTAGGGTAATGCTGGCCTGATAAGAGTTTGGAAGAGTTCCTTCCTCTTGGATTTTTTGGAATAGTTTGAGGAGGATAGGTGTTCTTCTTTGAATGTTTGGTAAACTCCCCTGTCAGGACCCGGGCTTTTGTTTGCCGTGAGCTTTTTTTAAAAAAAAATATTTTATTGATTTTTTTACAGAGAGGAAGAAAGAGGGATAGAGAGTTAGAAACATCCATGAGAGAGAAACATCCATCAACTGCCTCTGTCGTCACCAGGGTTGTGTTCACCAGCTGTGAGCCAGGCTTCTGGCTGAGCGGTGCTCCCCCTCTGGGAGCGCACTGACCACTAGGGGGCAGCTCCTGCATTGAGCATCTGCCCCCTGGTGATCTATGCGCATCATAGCGACCGGGTCATTCTGCCATTCGTTGATTTACATATTAGCCTTTTATTATATAGGATAGGTACTTATTTATTGCCATTTAAATTCTGTATGGCTTCTAATTACATCAGTCCTTTAGCATATCTTGTAATGCTGGCTTGGTGGTGATGAACTTCTTTAGCCTTTTTTTTTTTTTTTTTTTTTTTTGTCTGGGAAGCTCTTTATTTGACCTTTTATTTTGAACGATAGCCTTGCTGGATACAGTAATCTTGGTTTCAGATCCTTGCTTTCCACTACCTTGAGTACTTCATGCCATTCCCTCTGGCCTGTAGAGTTTCTGATAAGAAATCAGGTGTCAGCTTTATGGAGACTCCTTTGAAGGTAACAATTTGTTTTACTATTGCTGCCTTTAAGATCCTCTCTTTGTCTTTAATTTTTGGCATTTTAATTATGTCATGTCTGGGCGTGGGTCTGTTTGGGTTCTTCTTGGTTAGGGTTCTCTGTGCCTCTTGGACTTGTGTGACTTTTTCCTTTACCGTGTTTCTGCCTCTTCTGATATACTTGCTATTTGAGTATTGTTACATTTCACATTGTCCCACAGATCCCTTAAAGCTGTCCTCCTGTTTTTTAATTTTTTTTTTCTTTTTGGTTCTTTGAGTGATAGTTTCAACTCTGTCTTCTAATTCACTGATTTGATCTTCAGCTTCCCCTAATCTGCTGTGTATTCCTTCCAATGTTTTCTATGCCATTATTTCTGTTTTTATAGTTACTATATCTTTTTTCAATAATGATGGTTGAGCATCTTTACCATCATTATTCTGAACTCTCAGATAAATTTGTTATCTCCATTTCACTTATCTCTGCTTCTGGAGAATTCTCTAGTTCTTCCAGCTGGGGTTGTTTCTTTGCTTCCTCGTTTTGGCTGCCTGTTTGGGTTTGTGACTGTGTATCGGTAGATCTGCTGTGCCTGTAGTCCATGACAGTGTCAAATGCTGTTTTGACCAGTTAGATCAGGCAAAGATTCAAAGCCTCCAGGCACCAACTCTGTGAACTGATAGGATTTGGTCTTGAATTTCCCTCAGGCAATCGTCCACAGGTGTGGCAAGAGCTTTTTTCAACAGGGCGAGTCTATTGCTTCTGCCTGGAGGCTAATTGTTATTCTCAGCCTCTTAATGGGCTTGAGCATCACCTGAACGGCAAGGCTCGGCAAGATGTTTTCCAATAGAGTGGGCCAGCTGTCTATGCTCAGGCTGAGCTGTCTTTTTAGCTAATGCCTGCGTGAGGAAGATGGCTCCCCAGCTTGAGGGGGTGTCTCCTCACAGGGAACCAGGGTGTTTGCCTTCTGAGCTCTAACTCCTGAGCCCCCTGATCTTGGCTTCTGCTTGCCCAGCGCCAGTCCACTCTGCCCCCCTCTGCCGGAGCACAGGTGAGTGGTTGGACAGGAAGTGTTGTGCATTGGTTTTTTAAGAGGGTGCCTGCACTTCCAGCCTTCTCTCCCTGCTGACAGCAACTCTGCTGCTTTTCACAGCCTGATGTTACGTGGGTGCCCTTCTCCGTTTTGGTGCTCCCTGCTGGGGGCCCAGCTTGGGGATTAGACCCCAGAGTTCTCTGTGGCAACCCCCCACAGCTGGGAGATCTCCCTGGAGCTTCAGTTGCCATCTGTGGGTGCCTGGCCAGCCCTTTTGCGTCTCTGCCTCCGCTTTCCTCGGTTATGAGGGTTCTCACCAGCGAGTCTTCTGTTGATTCAGACGTTTTTCTGTATTGTAGTTGCAGTTCTAGTTTGGTCCTGAGAGAGCATGTTTCTGCAGCCTTTTTTTTTTTTTTTTTTTTTTTTTTTTAAATTCTCACCAGGAATGAAAATTGCTTTTCTTTCTTTCTGTCTGTCTTTCTTTTTTTCCGTCTTTCTTTTTTTCCGTCTTTCTCTCTCTCTCTCTCCCTCCCTCTCCCTCTCACCCTCTCTCTCTCTCTCTCTCTCCCTCTCTCTCTCTCTCTCTCTCTCCCTCTCCCTCTCCCTCTCCCTCTCCCTCTCCCTCTCCCTCTCCCTCTCCCTCTCCCTCTCCCTCTCCCTCTCCCTCTCCCTCTCCCTCCCTTCTTTTATTTTCAGTAACTTTATTTTTATGCATTTACTTATTTTTGTTGTTCCACAGCCATTTTTAATCCTTTTCTTCTTCTTCTCATTTTTTATGGCCCTGGCCTAGCTGTCCTTCTGTCTATGGGCCCTTCCTTATTCTCTCAGCCTTGGTAGAAAATGCTGAATTTGACTGAAAATGCTGAATTTGATTATTATTGGTAACCACTGTTTGGTGGCAGTGGAGAGAAACTCTCACTGTTTTCTTTTTTGTTTCATTTTATTAAATTTCTATTGGGCTGCCATTGGTTAATGAGCTTAGGTAGGATTCAAGCGCACATTTCTATTACACAGGACCTGCATGGTGCACTGTGTGCCAGCGGCCACGGCTGCTTTCTCGCTGGGCAGAGTGTGCTGGGCGGGGGTGGCGGGCTGGGACGGACTCCTCCACGCCCCCTGTGAGCCCGTCCTCCGCTCCTGTGGCCGGTCCTGGCCGCCGCGGCCGGAAGAGCCCTCTCTCCCTGGGACCGGAGCCTTCCAGAGCATTCTGGAATTCTCCTTCAGGATCTTTGTGAATATTTAAGTGAAAGCATCATCATTGCAATTAGGCTTAAATTATTTTCAAATGTCCGCAATCCATTTGTTTTTTTCTGAACTGTATCATCTGTTTGCACCTTTGGACTATTTCTCCACTGAGATCTTAGTGTGTGTGTGTGTGTGTGTGTGTGTGTGTGTGTGTTTGTGTTGTTTTATTTTTTTTTAATTAAAATTTTTTTTTTTTTTTTTTTTTTTACTGATTTCTATGAGCTCTCTTTATTAACCTGTTAACCGAGCAGGACCTATAAATACGTCAAACGTAAACAATATCGGGAACGGGTAGGACGTATGAATACGTCCTTGAAATATATGTTGCGCCCCTAGAGGGACGGTATATATTTTTTGTAATTTTTAAAAAAAATATTTTATTGATTTTTTTACAGAGAGGAAGGAAAGGGGAGGGATAGAGAGTTAGAAATATCAATGAGATGAGAGAGAAACATCAATCAGCTGCCTCTTGCACACCCCCCTCTGGGGATGTGCCGGCAACCAAGATACATGCCCTTGACCAGAATCGAACCCGGGACCTTTAGGTCTGAAGGCTGACGCTCTACCCACTGAGCCAAACCGATTTCGGCTATTTTTTGTAATCTTTATCATTGTTTGTAAAATTTATAATTTTTTAATTCGACGTGTCCATTTTTTTTTTTTTGTCGGTATTCTTTTCTATTTTTTTTGTAATTTTGTATTTTCCTTTGTGCTTTATATATATAAATAAACGGAAAAAATATATATATATTTCATTTCTTTTCATTAAGTATAAATAAAAAAAAATATGAAATTACGTCCTCCGGGCGTGACAAATGACACGTCCTAGTGAAAGAGTACGCGCCGGTTACAGGTTGCGTCATTAAAAAGGGAACTCCCCGGTTAACAGGTTAACCAGTAACTTTTGTTTTTCTATGCTCCAAATATTTTTACCATTTCCCTATTTGTCTCCTTATAGCCTTCATTTTCACTTGAAGGCACTTGGTGATGATGTATGAAGGAGCTACTCAAACTCAGGTGGGGCTTTGTTACCCAATTAGGACTGGCAGGCCGGGCTGATGCAGAGCTAAGGCTGGATGCTTGGGGTGGGGTGGGGTGGGGACTCAGCCCATCACAGTAGCTGTCGGATGCAGTGAGGACTCCACAGGACAAAGGCCTTAAGGGAGCTGACATTGGAAATGGCCGTACCTGGGGGACTGCCTGCTTTGAGATTTCCATCTTTGTCTCAGGTGGAAGAGGGGATCTCACTGGCTACTGGCAGGGCAGAAGCCAACAAGAAGCTAAGGAAAAAAGGGGGCCCAGGGCTGGGGATGTGGGAGCATCCAGAACAGAGAAGGGCTCAGCAATGGCAGGCAGTGATTTGGAGCTCAGGTCATGGAGTAGGATAGATTGAATTGTTTAGCCTCCTTGAACCTCAGTGCTCCCATCTGTAAAATGGGGATAATACACTTCCTCAAAAAAATTGTGATGTGGGAGTGAAATAAGACAGCGCTGTGGGACGGAGCTGCGGATCCCCTGACATCGGCTCAGGGAGAAGCGGGTGAGCAGAACCACACGGTTCTTCTCATGCCGTTAAGCTTGGGGTCTGCTGTCTCTCGTTAGGTAGCGGGATAACCAGCCGTTGTTGAAGCAAATGGCTTTGCATATGGGGTGCTGGGGGCAGGTGCTGGGCAGGGTGCTCTCTGCAGCAGCGTTGGGGACAGCGTCCCAGTGGAGAGGAAAGGCCGGAGGGAAGCTACAGGGACCAGCCTGCCCACAGCGGAGAGAGGAGCCAGGGACTCGGTGTGGCTGCAAATCACCCTCTCAGCGCAGACAGCTCACCTGCTTTCCCCCACTAACCCCCAGGGGAGGCAGCTGAGGGACAAACTGTGGGGCAAAAAGGGCAGAATTTCAAGTGGTAGCAGAACTGTCCTTTTCTCTGGAGAGAGTGTCCTGGTGGCAGCATCCCCAGGGTCCAGTATTCCCGTGGGTCCAGCATCCCCTGGGGCCCAGCGTCCTCAGGGATCTGTGGACCACTGGGCTGGGATCTCGGGTTCCTGTGGTGGGCACTGCTCCTCAGACCCTCCAGGCTCCTCCTCCCTCTGCAGAGGCAGGCAGAGCGGCCCAGGAAGTTTCCACAGCTGCCCAGCAGCTGGGCAGATCCGTGCCTCGGCCACGCCAGCTCCCGGCTTGGTCGGCACCTTCATGGCTCCTGCACCTCACCTGGACCCTCAGCCTCCTCCGGAGGCGCCCAGACAGGGGTCCCTACCCACGCTTCTGCTTCGTCTGCTTCGCTGCCTTTGTTGCTGTCTGCTTTCCCTGACAGCAACAGGGAATTTTTGTAATCTTTATCATTGTTTGTAAAATTTATAATTTTTTAATTCGACATGTCCATTTTTTTTTGTCGGTATTCTTTTCTATTTTTTTTTGTAATTTTGTATTTTCCTTTGTGCTTTATATATATAAATAAACGAATATATTTATTCGTTTATTTATATATATAAATAAAGAACTGGAAGGGAGGGAAGGGGTTGAAGGAGGAAAGACAAACTGAGAGAGAAGATAGAAGTAGATTGAAATGGAGAGAGAGATAGAGAGAAAGGGGGGAGAGAGAAAGAAGTGATGGAGGGAGGGAGTGAGTGGGGGGGAGAGATGATAAATAGAAGAGACTCAGAGACAGAGGAGCTATTAGGAGAAGAGATTTAGAGAGAGACACAGAGATAGAAAAACGGAGACGGAAATGGGGGAGGAGGGGAGGCGGGCCAGCGGAGAGTGATGGAGATGGAGATAGCGATGGGGGAGGGAGGGAGACCTTCCCGGGAAGGAGGGTCTGTGTGGGGGACGCCCCAGTGGGCGGGGGCGGGGGACACGGGAGAGCTGCTCCCCATCCAGAGACTGACAGCAGCCAGGTGTGGGCTAAGATGGGCATCAGATTGTGAAGGCCTTTAGCTTTGATGAAAACGGCCCTCCTCCCCCCTCCCCCCACTGGGTTAGCTGTGGGGGGAGGGCCTTTCTCTAACCAGCGACCTGGGCTCAGTGGGGGGAAGCGAGCCACATCCTCTGTGTCGGGGGAGGGAGCACCCTGGGTGCCCGGGAGGAGCCCACGGGCCCAGGATGGGGGCTCTCTCAGCGACAGAGCCACCAACCCTCGGCCAGCGGCCAGCGGGGACGGGGGACAGGGACTGTCCCAGCCCCCCCCCCCCCATCTCACAGCCAGGCCCGGGGCAGCTCCCTAAGGGAAACTTCAGTTTCTCCCTCCCCTCCCCCTCTCTCTCCTCCCCCGCTGAGTCCTCCCCTCCGGTCTCTGTCTGGTTAAAGGGGACAGTGCTCCTGTGAGCTTCCTGGCTGCTGAGATGTCCCAGGGCCGATGCACGTCGGAAAGAGGGTGTGCACGTGGCGTGAGGGGCTGCCTTTGAGAAAACTGCCCTCCCTTCTCAAAGCAGTGAATCGCATCTTTGGTTTTACTTGAAAAGGACAGCCGAAACCGGTGTGGCTCAGTGGATAGAGCGTCGGACTGCGGACTGAAAGGTCCCAGGTTCGATTCCGGTCAAGGGCATGGACCTTGGTTGTGGGCACATCCCCAATAGGAGGTGTGCAAGAGGCAGCTGGTTGATGATTCTCTCTCATCGATGTTTCTAATTCTCTATCCCTCTCCCTTCCTCTCTGTAAAAAAATCAATAGAATATATTAAAAAAAGAAAAGAAGGAAGAAAGGCATATAAACAAAAACAGCCACAAAAACAAACAGATAGAAGATCTCACCTTGTTGAGCCCCCCTGCACACCCCCTGCTGGCTCCTGGGAGTGGGAGTGGAAAGGAGTGCTGTGTGCCGCCCAGCTGGCTGGCGGAAGGCCCGCTGGGTCTCCCAGCCCGGCTCGCTCTGTTCTGGAGGCAGGGCCAGCTCTGGACAAGGCAGCCTGTGTGAGGACACGGCCTGCCTTTTAGTTGTGTGTGTGTGTGTGTGTGTGTGTGTGTGTGTGTGTGTCTAAGCATCATCCTTATGAATGTGCGATGGAAGGGGAGTCCAGGCGGCTGCTGGTGGGGCCGGGCGGGCCCAGGGTTTGGGTTGCCTGTCTTACCGAGTTCTCATCATCATCGATTTAGGGGACACCAGGCTCCAGACAGCCATTGGCCGTGGGGAGCTGGAGAGAGGAGAATTAGATGTGTTTGTGTCTTGGGTAAACCCAGATCACCCCGAGTTCTTGTTCACTGCAGATGCTTGGGCCCACCTCGGAAAGTTCTCTTCTAAAATAAAAAACACTCTTTTGAAAAGACATATACACCCCGCCCCCCCCCCCCCCCCCAAAGAAAAGACATAAGCATTCCCATACATGGCAGCATTGTTTATAACAGCCACCCAGAGAAGCTCTCTGGTCTGCGTTGGTGGATGAATGAGTGAAGATGGGGTACACATACACCGTGGAACATCACTCAGCCACGAAAAAGAGTGAAATCTCGCCATTTGCGACAACATGGCTGGACCTGGAGGGCACTGTGCTGAGTGAGTCGGTCGGTCGGAGAAAGCCGTCTGAGCTTGGGGTGGGGGATGGATGAACGTCTCCCGGAAAAGAGAGGCCCCAGGAACGGAGGCCCGTTGGCTGGAGGCCCGGCCTCACGGAGGCTCTTAGTAGAGGGCAGTGGTCGGCAAACTCATTAGTCAACCGTACAACGATGGACATTTCTTTTGAGAGCCACATGTTTTAAACTTAAACTTCTTCTAACGCCACTTCTGCAACATAGACTCGCCCAGGCCGTGGTGTTTTGTGGAAGAACCACACCCAAGGGGCCAAAGAGCCGCATGTGGCTCGCGAGCTGCAGTTTGCCGACCACGGGTATAGTGGATGGTGGGTAAGTCAGCGGAGGTTGATCTCATTCTTTTTAAATTTTTTTAAAAAGTGATTTGTGGAGAGGAAGGGAGAGAAAGAGAGAGAGACATCAGTGTGAGAGCAGAACCTTCGTCGGCTGCCTCCTGCAAGCCCCACACCTGGGAAGGAGCCTGTATGTGCTGTGACCGGAAGTGAAACCTGCAGCCTTCTGGTCCATGGGATGATGCCTGACCAGCGGAGCCAGGCCAGCCGGGGCTGATTTCAATCTTGACCATCACCGCTGAGCTGCCCTGACCCTGAGGTGAAACACCCCAGATCTTGTTACCAGTTCCTTCAGGAATCCTCCCCTCTCTTCCCGCCCTCCTTCCTGTGACTAATTTCTGAAATCTCTGTAACCGAGAGGCATTGGATGAGGTTTCCCGCGCTGGGAGGGCTGTGGGTGCCGGGCGGGGGCGGGGTGCTGGTGGGTGAGGGGCAGGACTCCGGGACGGTCAATGCCATCCCTCAAGAGCAGGAGCGGAGCCTGCGGGTTGGGTGGCAGCAGCTGGCGGGGTGTTGGGCTAATCTCGCTGATGACGGGGCAGATAGGAGCTCTTGTGTCCGTGGATTCCAGAAAGCAGCGTGCTGGCTGATGAGAAGGCCATGGTCACTGTCCTGTGGGACCCGCCTGGCGCGGCTCTGACAGTTCTCAGCTGCCCCATAAATCTCCATCGGCTGCATCTGGCCAAAAAGATGTCATCGCCACTTCCTCATAGCGACGGGGGTGAGAGGTCAGCACCGACGGCTCTGCCAGCCCGCTCAGACCGGAGGGCGGCGGGCGGGCTTCCCGGTGGAAGGGAGTGAGTGTGAATTGCGTTGGGTGTTTATGCTGCGGTGACGGTTTGTGTTCCTGCACTGGGTGTTACTACCAGGAGGGTGATTACGGTTTTTACGGACATTCGGGGGGCGCAGATGCTTAAGCCACACGACCTTGGCATCTGACAGAAGGCGCATCAACTGCAATGTTTTGTTTTTATTTTTTAAATTATTATTATTATTCTTTATTGATTAAGGTGTTACATATGTGTCCTTATTCCCCATTTCTCCCCCCACCCCCCCTGCACACTCATGCCCTCACCCCCCTGGTGTCTGTGTCCATTGATCAGGCTTCTATGCACGCATACAGGTCCTTTGGTTGATCTCTCCCCCTCACCCCCCCCCCCTTCCCTCTGAGGTTTGACAGTCTGGTCGATGCTTCCCTGTCACTGGATCTGTTTTTTTGTTTTTTTTTTGTTGTTTTTTTAAATACATTTTATTGATTTTTTACAGAGAGGAAGGGAAAGGAAGGGAAACATCGATGAGAGAGAAACATCGACCAGCTGCCTCCTGCACACCCCCTACTGGGGATGTGCCCGCAACCAAGGTACATGCTCCTGACCGGATTCGAATGGATCTGTTTTGTTCACCAGTCTCTGTTGTTTCAGTTCGGTGGTTTTCATGCTTTTGTTTTAAAGCAGCGGGACCCCAGTGCAAGTGCCAAACTAGGACCTCATGCACGGAGTCCGCGCCTGTCCTCCCGGTCGCTCCCGGTGGGAAATGTTGTGTTTAAATTCTCTTCTCCCCTGAATTCCAAGGTGGCACCCCCACAATTGCTAGTAAACGTCCTACCTCTTCCATACCTCCAGGGAGGGCCCTGCCTCGGAAAGCAGTCCCTACGATTCGAAAACGGAGCCAATGCCAGCAAAGTCCTCTGACCTTCCCCTCCCTCCCCCCCAGCTCTGAGGCCCAGGAGGCCCCGGGAGCCCGTGGTGCCTGCCCTGAGATGGTGCCTGTGCCAGGCTCTGCCCCACGTCTGCGCTTCACAGGGACTGGGTCCATCCCAGTGGGGGGCCTGCAGGAGAGAGCAGTCTGTGATTCCCTTTCATCATTGATGTTTCTCTCTCTTTCCCTCTCCCTTCCTCTCTGAAATCAATAAAGATATATTAAAAAATCACACACAGCCCTAGCCGGTTCTGCTCAGTGGGTAGAGCATCAGCTGCAGACTGAAGGGTCTTGGGTTCAATTATGTTCAAGGGCACATGCCCTGGCTGCAAGCTCAATCCCCAGTAGGGGGCGTGCAAGAGGCAGGTGATCCATGATTCTCTCTCATCATTGATGTTTCTCTTTCCCTCTCCCTTTCTCTGAATCAGTAAAAAATGTATTAAGCACACACGCTCACACACACACACACACACACACACACACACACAAAAGAAAAAGAACAAAAGGAATGGGTCCTTCTGTTGGCTGTGTGGTTCCTGGGATCTGGTCAAGTTCACTCGATGTGGACCGACTAGGACCTTGTAAGGTGCAGTGTCCTTGAGGCTCACAGGGGGGGGGGGGGTGCCGGGGTGTGGGGGGAGAGGCGATGGATGTCACATCTGTCCCTGCGGGATCTCCTCACCCAGGCTCCCTGGGCAGGGCCCTGCGTGGCCGTCCATGTTCTCAGCGGGCGGGCACAGTGACGTCCACAGTCAACAAAGCCACGAAACTGAAAATCCAAACCAGAGGCGTAGTCATCAGAGGGCACGCTGGTAGGCAGCTTGGGAACTAAATTCTCTGAGGCTGCTGAGCGAGGCGGTGCTGGAAGTCAGGGGTTTTAGCTTCCAGGGCTCTTATCTCCTCCCCTGGCCGTCACCAGTAATGGCTCAGTCTGATTCTACTTCTTTTTTTTTTTTTTTTTTTTAATATATTTTATTGATTTTTACAGGGAGGAAGGAAGAGAGATAGAGAATTAGAAACATCGATGAGAGAGAGTCATCGATCAGCTGCCTCTTGCACACCCCCTATTGGGGATATGCCCGCAACCAAGGTACATGCCCTTGACCGGAATCGAACCTGGGACCTTTCAGTCCCCAAAGCCGACGCTCTATCCACTGAGCCAAACCGGTTTCGGCTGATTCTACTTCTTGATTGATGGTGTATTTGCGTTCTGGGCCAAGGAGAAACCCAGAAACCTCTGTGGCCCCCGCCCCGTGCCGAGGGGCCTGGCTGCCTGCTGACCAGGTGGGCTTGCCCAGCGCCCCTCCCCGCGGGCTCCCGGCCAGCAGCTGCCTCGGGTTCCTGCCCACTCGCTGGCCACACACGTTTCTGCCGAGAATGCGAGGGCTGTTCCCGCTAACCCCCCGGGTCAAAGAGTTTGGTCCCAGGAGAATGGCCGGGGCCCAGGGAGCGGTGGGCAGAGCGGGGGAGGTGTTTTGGTTTCTGCCCACACCCACGCCGGTGCCGGGGGCAGGGGGAGGTGTCTGCCCTGGCTGCCCTGGCACTGGCCCGCAGCGAGCTCCCGGGAGGCGCGTTGGCACCAGAGCGCTGTCACTCCGGGGTTCTGACGCCATCGGGTGGCCGGGCCGCTCTCAGACGCCGGCCTACGCCGTCCCCTGGGCTGTGGCGCTCCGGCCCGGACAGACTGAATCTCACGTTTCGTGGCAGGAGGTTTCAGAGCCAGCTTCCTGCCGTCCATGCGCACCCCCGGGGACGTGGGGCCTCCTCTGCAGCCTGCAGACCGGGCGGCCTTGTGACTCGCTTTGGCCAATAAAGTGCGACAGAGGCCACCCTGCGTGAGTTCAGAGCCTCAGTCTCGGGCCGGGCAGGTCACTTAACTTATCGGATCCTCCGTGTCTTCCCCGTAACAGGAGGAAAGGAATGTCCTCCTGGTTTTTTGTTTTTTTTTAATAAAAACTTTAAAAAATCTCGTGTGCTTTTTACAGGGCTTTCATGAGCTAGGTTCAGCCCCCGCTTCCTGCAGAGGGCCCGAGCGTAAGTATTTTTGGCTTTGCAGACTGTACGGTTTCTATGACAACCACCCAGATGCTGGGGCAGGCGAGTCGCCATGACAGTAGGTGTGGAGCGGGTGTGACGGTGAAGACTGGGTTCGCACAGGCCGACAGGAGGACAGGTCTGGCCCCTGCGCCTTCACCTGCCCACGTCTGAGCTCAAACCCGGGACGCCGATGGCCCTTGTCCGGTGTCAGGGCGCCAGGCGGTAAATGATGGCTGTTACTGCTATTCTGTGTCATCGCTACCTCACTCCTTCCGCAGGCCTGTTCCGCTCTCTGCTTTTGCACGTTCTTTTAGCATTGTTATTTAGTTCCACCTGTTGAGGTGGGAGGCGAAATTCAGTCCTGTGTGGGCAGCTGTGTGGCCAGCTGCCAAGATGGCCCCGGACTGTTCTGGAAGGATGGAGGCCACGTGGATGGAGGCCACGTGAGGAGAGTGAGACCCCCCTGGCCCTCCTCCCAGCTCCCCCCCCCCTCCCCGGCCCCTCAGGATGAGCAGGGCTGACGGTAGGAATGGCTGTGTGTGCCCTCCGAAGCTGGCCATTGCCACTCCCTCCTTTGGATTGCTTGCTCTGGGGAAATGAGTGGCCACAGAGTGAGGACACTCAAGCAGCCCGGGGTCTACACGGCACGTGAGTAAGGCCTGCTGCCCACAACCAGCCTGAACCTGCCCTCCCCGTGACTAGCAGCTGGCGGTGCATCTTCCGCCCCGTCAGCCCTCAGTGGCTGCAGGTGACTTCCTGCTCATGGGAGACCCCGAGCCTGAGTGACCCAGCCTCGCTGTCCTGCCTCGTGGCTGTAGAAGCTGTTTGAGATCAGAATTTTCCGGTGAAGTTCTAAGCAGCCGAGGGGTGGGGTCCTGCCCTCTGCCGCAGGAGGCAGTTAACGCCGGCGCTCACCGGTATTAACCGACTGCCTTCACGTGAGGTTAGCTGGTCAGCTGACGCTTTGTGTGACAGGCTCAGCTGCCAAGTCGTGAGCACTCGCTGCCACCCAATGCTGAGAACCCGCTGATCCCAAGTGATCTGACCCCCTCCTCCCCATCTGGCCACGGCTCCCAGGGGCTGCTCACGCAGCCTCTGTTCTAGCCATTCCGAATTATTACAACGGCACATACAGATGTGCATGATTTAATATGAATAAAGCTATCCATTCGTTGCATATTCATAGTGTGCTGTGCCCATTCTTACTTATTTCTTGGGACAGCCCTCTGAAGAACTTGTGCAAGAATAAAACAGAGAAGGGGAACAGAATTGATCAATGATGGTTATTGGATGGGCTATCAGAGTCTGAGGAAGGGAGGATTATAAAAAATGAAGAAGCCGGGGTTCAGTTTTGTTGAGCAGCTGCCGAGTGCCAGGTGGTTTATATAAACGTGCTACTGAATTTCACCAACTGTGTTTTACAGAGAGAGAGCAGAGGCTGGACTTCAAACAGCTAGTGTTTGAGCTCAGGTTTGTCCAGCGCCAGAAGCCACGAAGAAAGGAAAGCTTGAGGGGCATGAAGGTGAGAATTAGACTCCTATCAGGCCCACGTTCTCTGAGCAAATCCAATAGGCAGTCTCACTGTTGTCTGGTTTCCGCTGTGGATGGTGGAGAGTCAGCTGTCCGTCCACGCCGTCTCTTTAAGATAGTCCGTTTCCCCTTGTAGATACTTGAAGGTTTTCCTCTCATCTTCGGTGTTCAGCGGTCTTTTTTAGCCGTGCTCCTAGGGGTGGATCGCTCTTTATTTATCCTGCTTCTTGAATCCGTGTGATGATGATGTCTTTCATCGCTTTTGGAAAATTCTCAGCTGTTATCTCTTCGCCTATTGCTTCTGTCATATTCCCTCTCTCTCTGCTGGGCCCTCAGTAAACACATGTTCGCTCTCACGGTGTCCTCTCTGTCTCTTGCTCTGTCTCTTCTGCGTTGTTTATCCTTTTGTCTCGCCTGCTGTCTGTGCTCTGATCGTTTCTTCTGAACAAAAATAATTCACCCGTGTTTTTGGAAAAACTAAAACTGTCCTTGAGGAGTTAATTATTAGTTATTGTATCTTTCAGTTCCAACATCTCCCTTTGGTTCCTTTTTTATAGTTTCCCATTCTCTGCCAGAAGTCTCAGTTTTACTTTTATTTCCTAGAATGTGGTAAGCATATGTATTTTATTTTATTTTTTAGTTTTTTAATGAAAAAAAAAATATTTTATTGATTTTTTTTTACAGAGAGGAAGAGAGAGGGATAGAGAGTTAGAAACATTGATGAGAGAGAATCATCAATCAGCTGCCTCTTGTACACCCCCTACTGGGGATGTGCCTGCAACCAAGGTACATGCCCTTGACCCTTCAGTCCGCAGGCCGATGCTCTATCCACTGAGCCAAACCGGTTTCGGCAGCCTACCGTATTTTCCGGCGTATAAGACGACCCCCTAATTTTACAGTTAAAACATAGGTTTAGGCCTATATTCGCCGTATGAGACTACCCCCCACTTCTGAGGCAACACCAGTTCTTTCTTTAATAGACCGCCTCTATAGAGGTGTAGTTTCTGTGTTCTAGTAAAAAGCCTGCTCAGATTGGCCAGAGTCAGAGAGGCGGTCTATTAAAGAAAGAACTGGTGTTGCCTCGGAAGTGGGGGGTAGTCTCATACGGCGAATATAGGCCTAAACCTATGTTTTAACTGTAAAATCAGGGGTCGTCTTATACGCCGGAAAATAGGGTATGTATTTTAAAGGCTTTGTTAAGTCCAACATCTAGAGCCTCTGTGGATCTGTTTATATTGTTTGTTGATTTTTCAGTTTAAAAAAATACTACTTTGTGTTTTTTAAAAATATATATTTTTTTATTGATTTCAGAAAGGAAAGGAGAGGAAGAGAGAGATAGAAACATCAATGATGAGAGGGAATCATTGATTGGCTGCCTCCTGCACATTGGACCAAGCCTGTAATGTGCCCTTGACTGGAATCAAACCTGGGACCCTCCAGTCTGCAGGCCAACACTCTATCCACTGAGCCAAATCGGCCAGGGTTCTACTTTGTATTTCTGTGCCTCATTATGTCTTATTGTGTCTCGGGCATTGCAGTTGCAAACTCGTTTGCAGACCTCACTTGAGGTCTCCGATGAGATTTCCTCCCACGAAGATTAGCGTTTATTCTGCCAGTCCCAGGCCACCAACAGGCTGGGATTACTGGGATCTAATCTCAGTGCTTGGAGCGGAGCTGGAGTCTTTGCACGGGCCCGCCTGCCTCTGGTCACACTGACACAGCGTGCGTCCCTCTGCGTCTCCACCAGAGCAAGGCCCAGCCTGCTCCTGACGCCAGCTCTGCTCCTGACGGTCCCTGATGCCAGCTCTGCTCCTGGCGGCCCCTGATGCCAGCCCTGCTGCTTGGCCGGGGGGGGGGGGGGCGGGGCAAGGAGTGGGGCTGTCACAGGGGTCACTCTGCCGCCCACTGCCCCTTGCAGAGCTAGCAAAGCCCCCGGGCTCCAAGCAGCTGGGAGAACAGACCCACTGCTCGGCCTCCCGCTCCCCTTGGGTGGCCCGAGGGGCTGGTGATGCTTTCGTGAGCTCTCTGGTGTCCACAGACAGGTTTTTGTTTGTTTGTTTTTTAATCTTCAGTTTGATTAGAGCTCAAAACCGATATTTATAAGCAGCCGTAAAGTGAGCCGACCATGGATTTCACTGGATTTACCCCTTTTCTTCCTCAAAACATGCGGGGGCAGACAAACTCCTCACAGAAAAACCACTTCTAAGGAACACACGCAGCTCTCCTGCTCAGCGTGTGCGCCCTTCGCCTGCTTCCATGACACATCCTCCCGGGAGGCACAGCCATCACGTTTGGGACCAATAACACTAAACACAGTGTGGTTTTACACTCACCGAGGAGAGGGGCAGGGCCGTTCTGTTCCCGCCTCGGAGTCCACGAATAACCCCTCGTTCTGACTGCCAGGGACGCCAGGCACAGCCACGCCCTCTGCTTCATCTGCTCTAGAAATTCTCGCACTTGTTCCATCAAGGCTTTGCTTGTCCTGCGGTTTTTCTGTTCGTCCCCAGAGGCACGGTGGTGGGTCTGAAGGACCCAGTTTGCTATTCCCAGTCACGGGAGTTTATTTACAAAAAAAAAAAATTATTGATTTTAGAGAGGAAGGGAGAGAGAGAAACATCAGTGATGAGAGAGAAGCATTGATTGGCTGCCTCCTGCATGCAATGATTGAGCCCCCAACCTGGGCAGGTGCCCTTGACCAGATTTTTGAACTCGGGATCCTTCAGTTTGCAGGCCCAACTGGTCAGGGCCGAAGGTTGTTTTTAAAAAGGAATGTGCTCATGGAGAGTTTCCTAAGCCTCCGCTGTCCATCATAACTAGGCAATATCTGCATTATTTTTACTTATTTTAATGTAAATCCGACTCACCTTTTTCCTACCTGAAAACTTACTTCAGTCTGCAGGGTATTAGCAAGCATTTCCAGGAAATCACGGCGTCTGTCACACACAGGTGACTGTCGCCCCCATGTCCCTTCTCTAGAGGGAGGGACATTCGTGAGAAGCCGTGTCTGATGCGTTCATGTGAAAGAAGGAAAAAATTGTCTTAGCAAGAAATGGAACACAGGCAGTGCCGGTGCGCGGCTCTCCGGGCCTTCCTCCCTGTGTGTTCACACAACCGAGGCCTCATCAGACGCAGTTTCCTCTTCAACCCTTTTGAGTCTGTATTTCTTTTATTTCTTTCTTTATTTTTTAAAAATATATTTTATTGATTTTTTACAGAGAAGAAGGGAGAGAGAGAGTTAGAAACATCAAAGAGAGTCATCAATCAGCTGCCTTTTTATTTTTTTAGTGGTACTCTTTTAATTTTAAATATTTTTTTATTAAAATATTATCTGTGTACATATTTTAACATTGCCCCCCCCCCTTTTTAAAATATATTTTTATTGATTTCAGAGTGAAAGGGAGAGGGAGAGAGAGAGAAACATCAATGATGAGAAAGGGTCATTAGCAGCAGCCTCCTGCACACCCTTTCCTGGGGATTGAGCCTGCAACCCGGGCATGTGCCCTGATGGGGAATCGAACCGTGATCACCTGGTTCACAGGTCGACAACAGCCACTGGGCCACACCAGCCGGGCCATATTTTTTTCCGATTCCACCTTGGTGGCTGAGCTTCCTGGGGTGGCCTGGGGTGGTGGTTCAGCCTCCCAGGACCCCTGTCCACAGGCTCCCCAGCCCCCAGGGCTGGGGGCCTCCAAGGAGGGTAACTCCGCCCGCCCCAGCCCCCGCCTTGTGCTCAGGGCTCAGAGGTTGGTGCAGCTCACGGTCTGCCTTTCACCGAGCTGTGTCTGGCTGATCCGGTGCCCCCACTGGGGCAGAGCACAGGGACCTCCATCTGACGGCTCTCTCGTGTGACGCAGTGACGTGAGGAGTCACAGAAGGACCGTTATCTGCCATCAGCGGGGCCTCTCACTGGCCCCGATGGCGTGGAGGACACATGTTCCATTTCCGTCCTTCTGGTCTGCTCTGGAACGTTCTCCTGCCCCTCCCCGGATGCACCAGGGGGCAGTGACAGGTCCGCCGGAGGCAGATGTCCTGGGGACTCGCCGAGGGCCCAGCTCTGAGCCCCCTGCTTCTGCGTCCCTCTGGCCGGTCACACGTGGTCCACTCGTGCCCTCCCACCGCGGCCGCTCTGTCCGGGCGAGGCGGCGCCTCCCGCCCTGCACAGGACTGAGCGGCCAGGGCCCTGGGGAGGCCACGGGGAGCCGCCGGCACTGGGCCTCACCGCCGGCAGCCGCAGCCGGAACAGGGCCGCCGGGGCCAGAGGAGGCCGGGCCCCCAGCCGCGTCCGGTGTGGACAGGAGCTTCCCGGCCGCGGGGGTCACCACGGCAGCACCGGCTGCTCTGGGACCCAGGGCCAGACCGGTGCCACGGGGTCCCTGGGCTCCCAGCCAGAAGGGGCCCTCCCAGTGATGACATAACACCGAAGCTCAGCCGGAGCCCCAGGGTCCGTGTGTCTCCAGGTGCCTCAGCCAGGAGCGGGCAGGCCCGGCGCTGCAGGGGCCGATTTCCCGGGGCTTCTGGAAGGATCATCTCGACCTGCAGGGCGGCGTGGGAGGTGCTTTCCACCAGCTTCTCCCGCTCCCACTGGCGGCCGGGCCACCCAGGGCAGCGGGCCGGTGTGGGGGGCGGCGGGCTGGTGTGGGGGGCGGTGTGGGGGGCGGTGTGTGTGGGGGTGGGCCGGTGTGGGGGCGGGAGGCCGGTGTGGGGGCCGGTGTGGGGGGCGGCGGGCCGGTGTGGGGGCCGGTGTGGGGGCGGTGTGGGGGGCGGTGTGGGGGCGGGAGGCCGGTGTGGGGGGCGGCGGCCGATGTGGGGGGCGGCGGGCCGGTGTGGGGGGCGGGAGGCCGGTGTGGGGGGCGGTGTGTGGGGCGGCGGCCGATGTGGGGGGCAGTGGGCCGGTGTGGGGGGCGGTGGGCCGGTGTGGGGGGCGGCGGCCGGTGTGGGGGCGGGAGGCCGGTGTGGGGGGCGGTGGGCCGGTGTGGGGCGGCGGCCGATGTGGGGGGCAGTGGGCCGGTGTGGGGGGCGGGAGGCAGGTGTGGGGGCGGGAGGCCGGTGTGGGGGGCAGTGGGCCGATGTGGGGGGCGGGAGGCCGGTGCGGGGGGCAGCGGGCCGATGTGGGGGGCGGGAGGCCGGTGCGGGGGGCGGGGGGCCGGTGCGGGGGGCGGGGGGCCGGTGTGGGGGGCGGGGGGCCGGTGCGGGGGGCGGTGCGGGGGGCGGGAGGCCGGTGTGGGGGCCGGTGCGGGGGGCGGCGGGCCGGTGTGGGGGGCGGTGGGCCGGTGCGGGGGGCGGGAGGCCGGTGCGGGGGGCGGGAGGCCGGTGCGGGGGGCGGGAGGCCGGTGTGGGGGCGGGAGGCCGGTGTGGGGGGCAGTGGGCCGGTGCGGGGGGCAGCGGGCCGATGTGGGGGGCGGGAGGCCGGTGCGGGGGGCAGCGGGCCGATGTGGGGGGCGGGAGGCCGGTGCGGGGGGCGGGGGGCCGGTGCGGGGGGCGGGGGGCCGGTGTGGGGGGCGGGGGGCCGGTGCGGGGGGCGGTGCGGGGGGCGGGAGGCCGGTGTGGGGGCCGGTGCGGGGGGCGGCGGGCCGGTGCGGGGGGCGGTGGGCCGGTGCGGGGGGCGGGAGGCCGGTGCGGGGGGCGGGAGGCCGGTGCGGGGGGCGGGAGGCCGGTGTGGGGGCGGGAGGCCGGTGTGGGGGGCAGCGGGCCGGTGCGGGGGGCAGCGGGCCGATGTGGGGGGCGGGAGGCCGGTGCGGGGGGCAGCGGGCCGATGTGGGGGGCGGGAGGCCGGTGCGGGGGGCGGGGGGCCGGTGCGGGGGGCGGGGGGCCGGTGTGGGGGGCGGGGGGCCGGTGCGGGGGGCGGTGCGGGGGGCGGGAGGCCGGTGTGGGGGCCGGTGCGGGGGGCGGCGGGCCGGTGTGGGGGGCGGTGGGCCGGTGCGGGGGGCGGGAGGCCGGTGCGGGGGGCGGGAGGCCGGTGTGGGGGGCGGCGGGCCGATGCGGGGGGCGGCGGGCCGGTGTGGGGGCCGGTGCGGGGTGCGGGAGGCCGGTGCGGGGGGCGGCGGGCCGGTGCGGGGGGCGGCGGGCCGGTGCGGGGGGCGGCGGGCCGGTGTGGGGGCCGGTGCGGGGTGCGGGAGGCCGGTGCGGGGGGCGGTGGGCCGGTGCGGGGGGCGGGAGGCCGGTGCGGGGGGCGGTGGGCCGGTGCGGGGGGCGGGAGGCCGGTGCGGGGGGCGGGGGGCCGGTGTGTGGGGCGGCGGCCGGTGCGGGGGGCGGGAGGCTGGTGTGTGGGGGGCGGGAGGCCGGTGTGTGGGGCGGCGGCCGGTGCGGGGTGCGGGAGGCCGGTGCGGGGGGCGGTGGGCCGGTGCGGGGGGCGGGAGGCCGGTGCGGGGGGCGGTGGGCCGGTGTGGGGGGCGGGGGGCCGGTGCGGGGGGCGGTGGGCCGGTGTGGGGGGCGGGGGGCCGGTGCGGGGGGCGGTGGGCCGGTGCGGGGGGCGGGGGGCCGGTGCGGGGGGCGGGGGGCCGGTGTGGGGGCCGGTGCGGGGGGCGGTGGGCCGGTGCGGGGGGCGGTGGGCCGGTGTGGGGGGTGGTGCGGGGGGCGGGAGGCCGGTGCGGGGGGCGGCCCGCAGCTGCTGCTCCGAATGCCCAGGGCGGCAGGGGGCGCGGGCGCGGGCGCGGGCGCTGTCGTGTGGGATTAGCTATTTTCGCTCCGTATTTATATCCCGGGCCGCAGCCCGGTGCTGCCAGATGCCGGCCGGGCACCCTGCCCGCCTCCTGGGCCACCTGCCTCCTCGCACACCGGCAAGGTGGCAGCCGGTGGCCACCGGACCTGCCGAGCCCTCTGTCCCTCCCCGATGTCCGGCGTCCCGGGCTGAGGCTGGGACAGGCTGGCCCGGGCTGGGGGAGGGGGGGTGGGGGGACGGGGGAGGGGGCGGGCTGGCAGCGGGCCCAGAAGGAGCCGCCTGTCACTTCCCTAATCCCCTGAAGCCTCCGAGTCTAGGAGACCCCCCCCCCCCCCCCCCCCCCCCCGCAGGCTCCCCGGCTCGCAGGCACGTGAGGAGCGCCGAGGGCCCGCCGCCCAGAAAAGCCCCGCCCGCTCTCAAGTGCAGGGGTTAGAAGGCCTGCCCTGGTGAGCGGGCCATCTCTGCCCCCTTCCCTCCGCCCACCCTGCCCGTGGGACCCCCCTGCCCGTGGGACCCCCCCTGCCCGTGGGACCCCCCTGCCTGTGGGACCCCCCCTGCCTGTGGGTCCACCCCTGCCCGTGGGACCACCCCTGCCCGTGGGACCCCCCTGCCCGTGGGACCCCCCCTGCCCGTGGGACACCCCTGCCTGTGGGTCCACCCTGCCTGTGGGTCCACCCCTGCCTGTGGGACCCCCCCTGCCCGTGGGACCGCCCCTGCCTGTGGGTCCACCCCTGCCTGTGGGGCCCACCCTGCCTGTGGGTCCACCCCTGCCCGTGGGACCCCCCCTGCCTGTGGGACCCCCCTGCCAGTGGGACCCACCCTGCCCGTGGGACCCACCCTGCCTGTGGGTCCACCCCTGCCTGTGGGACCACCCCTGCCTGTGGGTCCACCCCTGCCCGTGGGACCCACCTGCCCGTGGGACCCACCCTGCCTGTGGGACCCACCCTGCCTGTGGGACCCCCCTGCCAGTGTGACCCACCCTGCCCGTGGGATCCCCCCTGCCTGTGGGTCCACCCCTGCCTGTGGGACCCCCCTGCCAGTGTGACCCACCCTGCCCGTGGGATCCCCCCTGCCTGTGGGTCCACCCCTGCCTGTGGGACCACCCCTGCCTGTGGGACCACCCCTGCCTGTGGGTCCACCCCTGCCTGTGGGTCCACCCCTGTGGGGGGCGGGGGAGGCTCTGAGCGCCGGTCTCAGGGAGCGAGAGGGTCTCAGGCACGAACCCCCCGGAGTGGACTGGCCTCAGCAGGCGGGAAAGGGCCTCCACGGGGCCTGGGCCTGCTCCCGCCTGGGGCGGTGTGTGGGCTTCTCGCCGGGGCAGGAGGCGGCTGCAGGCTCAGCCCCTCTCCCGGGCGGACGTGGACGATGCCAGCGTGGCCGCCCTCCCGGGGTCGGGAGATGCCTGGGGAAGGCCCGGGGCAGACGGCGTGGCCGTGCGGTGCCTGCGGCCCGGGTCCGTGGGAGCTCCGCCGCTGTCCGTGCTGAGCCCAGGCCCTCCGCTAGGGCGGCGACCTCAGGGCGGCGGACGGCCGTCCGCCCGGGCATGTGTGGGGGCACGGAGTCCTCAGTCCCGAGGCGGACTCTCTGGACCTCAGCTTGTCCACAGACCCGGGGTCCTTGCTCCGCAGAGACGGACGAGGAACAGGAGGAACCGAGGCCGGGACGGGGAGGGTCCCTCCTGGCCACCCCGCCACACGGATGCGGAGCCGGTCACACCCGTGTCTGACGTGAAAGCCAGGGCACGTTGGCCCGGCCGGCCTGGCTCAGCGTTGAGCATCGACCTATGAACCAGGAAGTCACAGTTCGATTCCCGATCAGGGCACAGGCCCCCGTTGTGGGCTCCATCCCCCTGTGGGGGGCAAGCTGGACGCAACCGATCAATGAATCTGTTTCCTCATGGATGTTTCTCTCTCTCCCTCTCCCTTCTGCCCTGAGAGAAGTAAAAACACATTACAAAAAGCCAGTGCACGCCAACACCGGTTTGGCTCAGTGGATAGTCGGCCTGTGGACAGAAAGGTCCCGGGTTTGATTCCGGTCAAGGGCATGTACCTTGGTTGTGGGCACATCTCCCGTGGGGGGTGTGCAGGAGGCGGCTGGTGGATGATTCTTTCTCATCGACGTTTCTAACTCTCTATCCCTCTTCCTTCCTCTCTGTAAAAACTCAATAAAATATGTGTGTGTTTAAAAAACAAACAAACAAACAAAAAACCAAAAGCCAGTGCAGGTGAAATGATTTTAAATTTTTTTTGGTCAAATTTATCTTGCCCTATCTCCCTCCCCCGTGGCTACCCAATGCATGCTGACACCCTTCTCCCAGAACCAGCATCCTTCAGCCCATGTGACTGTGCGTTCTGGCACTGGCTTTCCTGGTTCCCAGTCATGTGTCTCTGCAGCCACCCCTCTGGCCAGGGCGTCCCGTCACGGCAGGGGAGGGTTTTAGCTCGCTCAGGCCTTCTCTCTCCTTCTTTCCCTCCCATTTACCTCCGTGTTGTCAAAGCTCTTAGCTCGTTATTGTGATTCTGCCAGCCTGGCTCACACCCTTCAGTCCGCTGAGTCTGCTGTGATTACATTTCCTTCACTGGACAGTTTCCTTACCCGGGTGAGCTCTGCACACTCACGCCCTGCACCCCTTCCTGGGGTGTCCGCTTGCCTCCTCTCATGCTGACTCCTTTTCTCTTTGACCCTCTTGGCCTCCCTTGTTTTCTTGGAGCATATCCTTCAGTAGTTTTCTCAGAAAGGCTGTACAGAAGGTGATTTCTTGAGATCTTACAAGCTTTAAAATGTCCTACCTTTAATCTGTTTAACTTATAGTCTGGCTGGATCGAGGCTAACATTCCATTTTCCCAAGATCTTGAAGTCATTTCTCCCTTTTTCTCTATTAAGAAGTTGGGGGACATTTTATTCCCTGATCTTTTTCTATATGATTTTGTGTGTTTTTTTTTCTCTCTCCTCTCTGTGGATGCTTCAGTATCTTTTTAACTTTTTTTTAATCCTTGCTGTTCTGAAAATGCAGAACGCTGTTCCTTGGAGTAGTGACTTCATCATTTGTTGTGCGGGAACGTGGAGAGGATTTAAAATCTGGAGACGCGCGCCCTTTGACTCGGTGAGATGTTTGCGTTGTTTTTGTGATAATTTCCGCTTCATCGTGTTCCCCGCTCTGATTTTCTGGTTTTCTCATTTAGGCTCATTGAATCGATCCCCTGTTTTTTCTTCAATGTTCCTCACCTGTTGTCACCTCGTTGGCATTTTTTTCTTGTTTCCTGGGAGAGCTGTCTGTCTTCTCTTCACAGGCAGAGGACGTCACATCTAATTCCTGGACGTTTCCTTCTGAGCCCTGCATCCGCTCTGCTTGCTCTGGGCATTTCTGTGGTCTTCATACATTTTGGTCTTTTCAGGATTCCGATAATCCCTGCCTCTCAGTTCCTGTCTGAATCCAAAGCCGATGGGAAGCTCTATGTACTTTTTTTTTTTTTTTTTAAACTGAGACATAATCCACACATTACAAAATACATTCCGTTAAAGCGTGCAATTCAGTTGTGTTTAATATGTTTACAAGGTGGGACAACCATCGCCACTGTCTGATTCCAGAATGTTCTCATCAAAGAGAAACCCTGAACCCAGGATCAGTCACTCCCCATTCCTTCCCCTCTGTCTCTCCCCTCGTCTGCCCCCCACCGGCCCTGGCACCACTAATGTACTCGCTTTCCCTAGAGATCTGCCTGCTCTGGACGCTTTCTGTAAATAGGTCATACAACATGTACGCCATGTCCTCGAGGCTCACCTGCAATCAGCGTGGATCCGTGCTTCGTTCCTTTGGAAGGCGGAATAGTACTCCACTGCACGGATAGATCTCATTTTGTTTATCTACCTATCCGTTGATGGCTGTGTGTATATTCTTTTTTTTTAAAAAAAAATATATTTTTTATTGATTTTACACAGAGAGGAATTGAGAGGGATAGAGAGTTAGAAACGTCGATGAGAGAGAAACATCGACCAGCTGCTTCTTGCCCACTCCCGACTGGGGATGTGCCCGCAATCAAGGTACATGCCCTTGACCGGAATCGAACCCGGGACCTTTCAGTCCGCAGGCCGACGTTCTATCCACTGAGCCAAACTGGTTTCGGCTATGTGTATATTCTTTAGAGAGATTTTTCCATTCCTGTTTTCATTCCCCGGTCGGCCTGGATCTCCTGTGAGAGCGCGGTGCCTCCTATTCCTGAGCCTTTGGGGATTTTCTAGAACAAATTGTGGGCCCCTCTGCCCAGCCCTGCAGGCAGGCCCCTGAGTCCGACTGGCTTCCTCTCGTGGGGCCTGGGCCTCACCCCTGGGCGCAGGGCCCAGGGTTCCTCGTCCTCGCAGGATTGCTGAGAGGGAACGCCTGCCCCACGCGGAGACGGAACGTCCCTGTGCCTCTCGGCGGGCAGCCGGGGCCCGGCGGGCATCATCTCGGCCTTCCCTCGGCAAACACGGGCTGTGCACCCACTGCCGGGGCCGTGGGGTTCCCATCCTCAGGGGGAGCTCACACATGATGGGGAGACGCAGGGGCCTTCGTTGTTGTTAATCCTCAGCAGAGGGCATTTCCCACTGATGGTTAGAGGGAGGGGAGGGAGGAGGAGAAACAAACCAATCGATGTGAGAGCGACCCATCGATGGGTGGCCTCCTGCACACACCTGGACCAGGGCCTGAAACCTGCCACCGAGGCACGTGCCCTTGACCGGAATCAAACCCAGGACCCTTCAGTCCATGGGCCGACGCTCTATCCACCGAGCCACACCGGCCAGGGCGTTGA
Source organism: Pipistrellus nathusii (assembly GCA_963693515.1). Classification (NCBI taxonomy): domain Eukaryota; kingdom Metazoa; phylum Chordata; class Mammalia; order Chiroptera; family Vespertilionidae; genus Pipistrellus; species Pipistrellus nathusii. Next base: position 93,324,228 of record OY882862.1, read on the forward strand.
GGGGAATACCGGGACGAGGGAATGGGCCGTAGCGATGACGCGCCAAGTGCTAAGATGGCCCGGGAACGGGTACGCGGGGGGAGAGCGTGGCTCAGGCTTGGAATAAAGCGGGAACTTCCCCCAACACAGTCGCCAGCTCCAAAGACACCCCATCGGGTTAGAGAGGAGCCCCCCCCCCCCCCCCCGGGGCTGGGCCGTTTCACAGAGGAGGAGCCGAGGGGCCGAGAGGGGCTGGTGTTCTTTTTATCCGTCAGGGCGGCCGCAGTGGGAAAGGCGTGGCTGTCGTGGCGTGGATTCCGGGGGCGTGGGCTCCGGGGGCGTGGGCTCGGGGGGGGGGGTGTTGGCTCCGGGGCGTGGGCTCCGGGGGCGTGGGCTCGGGGGGGCGTGGGCTCCGGGGCTGGAGTCTGTCCGCTCCCAGATGAGCAGCCTGGGGGAAGCCCCTCCCTGCCTCTGAGCCTCAGTTTGCTCCTCAGGGAAACGGGAGCAATCTCGGTGCCTCCCTGGTTAGTCCCTCCCCGCGCCCGAGGCCAGGAAAACCCCGTCCTGGCGGATGCCTGATGGCCTCGCTGCCATGGCCGCCCGCGTAGCCGAGCCATTATTGGCCGGTAAGTCCGCAAAGATGCCCCCACCCCGCCTTGTCTCCTTTTCTCCCGGCGCCCATTGTCTTCCCGGCGGACACTCCCGCGGAGGGAGCCCCTGCGTTTTCCTGGTCCCCGGGCTGCTCCCTGCCTTCCGTGGGGCCTGTTAGGCCTGGGATGTGGCCCTGGGGCCGGGACTGGCAGGCCCATCCCTCCTGGCCGGCTGGGATCCGAGGCCCGATGTCGCCTTCCCGTGGGAACTCGGGGAACTGCAGGCTGGGGGAGGGGGCCCTTTGGGGTCCGGTGAGGGGTCCCGTGAGGGGTTGCGGGAGGTCCTCTCCGGCTCAGGGAGACGCCCATCCGGGCCCGCCGGACCCACCAGACGGCAGTCACCGGCCTCCGCTCTATTCACGCCTCCAGTTACGGCGAGTTCCTCTCTGGGGGGAGAGGGGGAGCCGCTGGGAATGACCGTGGTCCGGGCACCAAGGGCGGCCACAGGCCGGTCTCTGTGGGAGGCGGCTGGCCAACCGCCGCTTTCACAGCCTCGCTCTGACAGTGCTGCCTGACAGATGGGGAAATCGAGGCTCAGAGGGGTTACTGGCCCCAAACCACCCAGCTGTGGGATGCAGGAGCAGGCTCAAGTCCCGTCTGTCCAAAGCCTTGCCCATTAGACTGCCCCACAGCCCACACCGCCCCGATGACCTGCGAGCTGCCCCGGGCGCTGTCAGGACAGCGCTGACCTGGGCCCGGGCTGGAAGGGCGAGTCCCGGCTCACACCTGTGGCTTTCCCAGCCCCTGGCCCGGCCCGGCCCACCGTGGCTATTCCCACGGGCGGGGCGCACTCCACGCACAGACGGGGGCGCACTCCACGCCCGCCCACATTGGCTTTCCCCCTTCCAGTGTATGCTGGGACCTTTCTGTGTCCGCAGGGGCCACGCAGGGGGCTGAGCTGGACAGGCGGGATTGCTTTAGCGCCCTCTAGAGGTGGGCACTGAGGTTTGGTGGCTCCAGTGTTTGTATTTTTAATATTTTTTATTGATGTTTTACAGAGAGGAAGGGAGAGGGAGAATTAGAAACATGGATGAGAGGAAACATTGATCAGCTGCCTCTTGCACACCCCCCACTGGGGATGTGCATGCAACCAAGGTACACACCCTTGACTGGAATTAAACCTGGGACCCTTCAATCTGCAGGCTGATGCTCTATCCACTGAGCAAACTGGTTAAGATTCCAGTGTTTTCTTAAGAACTCTCAGCGTGGACCCTCTACCTCAACAGCGGTTGCAGGAATGTCCCCCCCACCCCACCCCTACCCCCAGCCCCCCGAGTACCTTCCCCACTGACTCCCCCACTCCTCCTCCCCCACCCCTCCGCCCGCTGGGGCACCTGGCAGCAGCCTCCGTACCTCCTTACCCAGCCGTGGTGTGGGCGGATACCAGGAGATGCTGAGCTGCTGCCCCCTTGTGGCCTGGCTAGGGAAGCCTCTGGCCAGTGTGCCCAATAACCAGAATCCCCCCAGCCAAGCTCAGCTCTCCAGCCCATCCTTGGTGTGCCAGGGAGCAGAATCCTGGCTTCTCTCCTCCGTGGCTCTGCCTGCCCGTGATCCAGCACCCGGCGGTGGGCGGTGGCCGTGGAAACCGTTGGGAACAAGGATGCTTGTCTGGTCCTGTGCGTTGGGGACGGTGTGACAGTGATTGGGCCCCTGCAGTGTGCCTCCTCTGGGCGCTGAAGAGCAGTCCCCCCTCTTCCCTGTCTCCCACCGCTGGCTGGCATGGCTCCTGGGCTGAAGGAGGTACGCCACAGAAAGAGTGAGTAACACATGGACTTGAGCAGAGTATCTGGGTTTAAATTTTACCTGCTGGCTGTGTGATGTGGACAAGCTAGCTGCTTGCTGCCTTTGTTTACAGACCTGCGAAATGGGGGACAATAAAGAGTACTATCTCCCTCACAGGGATATTAAGTTCGAGACTTAGTACACATAAGTGCCTGGACCGGATTATGCAAATGCTCACTACCATTGTCATTGTTTTCTGGTGTCAGTGTTTGCACTGTAGGGGCTTGCTGCTGATCCCTTAAAGCCACAGCTGCCTTTCCTTCTCGGGATTTCTCTCGAGCTGGCGGAGGAGTTTGCAGGGGGCGCCATGAACTTGCCCGGGGTGCTGGTCGCCGCGAGGCTGAGGCTGGCAGAGAGAGGAGACCAGCTCCACCCTCCGCCGGCCGCCTCCTCCCGTGGCCGTGGTGTGGGTGCCGCTGCTCCCCGGCCAGGAGCCCGCTGTGACCCGGGGAACCACCGCGCAGGCTGTCACTCAGCGTCCCCGACACCCCTGCCTGTCAGGCCGGCCCGGCTGCTCCCGCTCAGCACCAGACACCTCCGGCCGGAGCCGGGAGGCAACCAAAACAAAGCGGTTATCTCCCCCGCCCGCCCTCCCACCCGCAGCTGGGCCCGCTGCTCTGGACAGCGTAAAGCCCACTGGGTGACAGGCAGGACCCGGGCCCTGTGGAGGGCAGCTGGGCCCGAGCTGTCAGCCCGCGGCCCTCGGCCTGTGGGCTGGGAGCCGGGCCTGCAGGCCGCTGAGGCGGGTGATGCTGTGCAGGGCCGTCCCCCTCCGGCTATTTATAACCCCTGATAACGGCCGCTCCCCTGCAGCCTCTAATTGCTCTGGGCCCGGGGATGACAGCCTCGTTATTAACTTCACAAAAATTAGGGTTGGCCCGTGTCAACAGCGTCCATCCGCTGTCACCCAGACGCAGTCCGGGCCCTTCCTCGGGGCAAAGGGCAGCGGGAAAAAGGAAGGGGCTGGCCCGCGTCCAGCCGGCAGACTTTTCTCCTCCGGCCTCAGATTATCGCCCGGAGGCTCCGTGTCAGGGAGACGGACGCCTCCCTCCCTGGGCCGGGTCTGCCTGGACCCGCTCCCCTCCTCCTCCTCGGCACCGAGGGCGCGGAGTGTCCGAGGGCCTCGAGGGACAGTAAACCCGGCAGCCGCTGGGGCCAGCTCCGCCCGCAGGCGTGCGGCCCTGGTGAGCAGAGCAGCTAAGAATCGGCTTTAAAAAGCGGAGGAGACATTTGCAGGACGTGCAGTTAGCCGTCCGAACGTGTGCCCTTCAGGGGCACTTGGTATGGAACGTGGAGCAGCCATCGCTGCTCTCCGTTCGAGACATTTTCACTCGCCACCAGCAAACGTCCGTCACTCCCCGTCCCCCCCAGACCCTGTCCCCCCATCTGCTCTCCCCTGTCCTGGGTGACTTATGAATGGAATCATACGCTAGAGGGCTTTGGGGACTGGCTTCCCTTTGCAGGCTTGTCGGGGTCCATCCATGCCACAGCACACACCAGGACTCCCATCCTTTTTTTTTTTTTTTAAATCCTCACCCGAGGATATTTTTTTTCCATTGATTTTTAGAGGCTTCGGGGTACCCTAGGGCTGACCGTCGCCAGCTGCCTGAGAGCCGCGCGCATGGCCCCTCTGCTGCTGGGGTCCCTGCTTCGGGCCGGACTGTGCCAGCAGCTGCCGGAACCGACCAGCGACCGCCTGTGAGGGAGGGCGGTCTCTGTGCTGTTCCCCACGGCTGCCCAGCGGGTCACAGGGAATCGGTGCCGATGTGAGTCCAGGGCAGTGGAGCGGGCTGTGCCCGGGGCACTGGCCGGGGCTGTGCCATCCGCATGGTCTCCCTCGGCCCCTGGATACAGAACGCGCGTACCCGCCATGACCAGCAGGTGGCGCCGTGGAATAGGAAACGAACCACAGGCGGCTGTGGGAGCAATGAGGGCAGCGCCAGGCTGAGCCGGATGGATGGTTAGAGGGAGGAGAGCCAGCGGAACCAGAGGGCTGGATACTGGGGGCTCCACTGCCGACGGAGGGGCTTGGTGCGGTCTGTCCTGAAGCCCCTGCTGCACACCGGCCTCCGTCCCTCCGCCGGGCTCTGTGTTCGCACTGAGCGCTCTGCTCCCCAGCGGCATGCGCAGGTGCTTTATCCAGTTTTTTTTTCTTTTGATTTTCTACTATTTTTGTTTTTTTCCCCCCAGTGAATAACTTTTTTTTTTTTTTTAAAGGGGAGCTTTGCAATATTTTCTATTTAAAAAAAAATTTTTTTTTTATTTGAGAGAGTGAGACATAGAAACATCAATGATGAGAGAGAATCATTGATCACCTGCCTCCTGCATGCCCCACACTGGGGATGGAGCCCACAACCCGGACATGTGCCCTGACCGGGAATCGAACCGTGACCTCCTGGTCCATAGGTTGAAGTTCAGCCACTGAGACACGCAGGCTGGGCTCCCGATGCATAACTTCTGAGTTCTAGACTGAGCGCCAGGGCCCGCTCTCTCGTGCCCGTTCTGACTGGTTCTGTATTTCCTTCTCTTCACCCCCCTCCCCAAACGTGGCCACGGCCATGGCTCTGCTCTTGTTACATTTACAGCCACATTTATGGCCACAGGAGTGGCCGGTGGGTCCAGTCCTCCGGGGGTGGGGGAGGGCATTTGCCTGGGCGCTCCAGGTTTGGGGACACGGCGGCGGTCCTGTTTCTGCAGCTCCGGCCGCCCGGAGAGGTGCCGGGGGACCGGGAGCCTCCTGCTGGCGGCTCCGCCTCCATGTGTCCGCTTTCCTCAGGGCTCAGCTTGGACAGAGAACTGACCATCCAAGCTCAGCGCGGCTGCTGGTCTCTCTCCAAAGGTGGGGGTCTGGAACGTTCCCTACAGAGAGGGCTGGCTTGCTTTGGGCCTGCTGCTGGACCCTGCTGCTGGACCCTGCCCAGCAAAGACAGGCTCGCCGCCCCGAACCGACGATCGATCCCTTGCAGCCCCATTTCACCGGTGGGTAAACCGAGGCAGGAACCCACACCGACCTGCTGGGACCCGGGACCCCACTGAGCAGCTTTGCGTCTTCCCTCTGCATTCGCTCCACCCGTCTCTCCCTCCCGCAGCTGCGGCCGGAGGATGTGGGCTTGTTAGACCCCCCAAACCCACACACACCCCTCCTCCCCATGCACCCTCCTCCCGCTGACCTCCTGACCCCCGGCTGCCGCAGGAAGTGTGATGTAGGGGCTCCGGCTGGATCCCCAGGCCCGTGAGGAGAGGCTGACAAGCGGATTGAGTTCTTCCGTCCGGGAGGTTAGACATAGGTGAGGGAATGGGGACCCGGACCCCTGCTTCCCTCGGCTCTGGGGCAGCGGCCTGTGGGGTGCCGTGTGCACAGCCGAGCAGCGGCTGCTGGGGAGCTGGCGGGGCTGCTGGCCTCGGGCCCCAGGTGTGCGCACTGGGCCTCAGGGGCACGCTGGACCCCGCAGGCCTCTGGCAGGGCGGGGGTGTCACAGCCTGGGGCCTGGGCCGGAGCAGGTGGGGGGCCGCATGGAGAGAACCCCAAGCTCTCTTCGGGAACCCCGGTTTTCATTCTGGGAGTCTCCCCCGGGGAGGCCGGGAGCTTGGTACCTCGGAGTCAGTGCCTTAGACGGGGAAGTGGCTCTGGGAGTGGGGAACGGCTGGAATAAGAGCCCAGTCCCGCCACCCTCTGCCCCGTGCCTGCTGTGCTCTGGTTTGTGCTGCCCAGTGCCCATTCCCTGGTTCTCTGGTTTTCCTCTGGGGATAGCTTAAGATTGGGGGTGGAGGGACGTGGCTTCAGCGCCCTGGCCCCAGGTATGAGACGAGACTCAGCCCAGCCAATCAGAGCATCAGATTTTGACTCAGCCTGCCAATCAGAACACCATATCCCTGACTCAGCCTGGCCAATCAGAGCACCATACCCTGACTCAGCCTGGCCAATCAGAACACCATACCCCTGACTCAGCCTGGCCAATCAGAGCACCATACCCCTGACTCAGCCTGGCCAATCAGAACACCATACCCCTGACTCAGCCTGGCCAATCAGAACACCATACCCCTGACTCAGCCTGGCCAATCAAACACTATACCCCTGACTCAGCCTAGCCAATCAGAACACCATACCCCTGACTCAGCCTGGCCAATCAGAACACCATACCCCTGACTCAGCCTGGCCAATCAGAACACCATACCCTGACTCAGCCTGGCCAATCAGAACACCATACCCCTGACTCAGCCTAGCCAATCAGAACACCATACCCCTGACTCAGCCTGGCCAATCAGAGCATCATACCTCTGACTCAGCCTGGCCAATCAGAGCACCATACCCTGACTCAGCCTGGCCAATCAGAACACCATACCCCTGACTCAGCCTGGCCAATCAGAGCACCATATCCCTGACTCAGCCTAGCCAATCAGGATATCATACCTTGCTGGCTGTGGGTGGTGGGGAGGGGGTGGTGGTGGTGTAAGCGTTTATCCCAAATAGACCAAGGAAACATGTATCAGTTAGGATAGGCCAGGTTAAGCTGCAGTAACAAATTAACCCCTCCAGAATTTCTTTACAGTGAGAGAAACATGCTCTTCCTGGTGGCTCTAAGTTCAGGAAGCCACCCTGGAGGGAGCTGTCTTGGAATGGAGCTATCACAGAGGAAAGCAGAATGGAGAGAGACAGTTCCTGATGATATCATTTGAGGCCCTGGAGCCAGCCATGCCTACATCCCATTGTCTGAGCCACTGCAGTGCTCTGCATTTTTTCTCCTTCCTTCCTTTCTTCCTTTTTCTAGATTGCTGTTGCTTGGAACAAAAATAATTCTGATATATAAGCCCAAACTCTGTTTCTCCTTGTAACTGGTTCAAAACTCACCTCCTCCATGTCTGGTTCACTTATTTTTTCATGGCTCCCTTGGGATTTGTGACTTGTGTTTGGATGGCATAATTTTGTGCTTATTCGTATATTTTCGTTTTTTCAAATAGCTCCTTTTTAATCTCCTTAACCAGATTCTTTCCAAGTCAAGTAAAAAACAAAGATATTTATTGAGCTCCTCTGACTGAACAGCACTGTGCTGGGTGCTGGGTGGGGTGAGAGTAAGTCATTTTAAAATAACAACAGAAGCTTTGAATTGGGTCAGAGGTGAAACGCACATTGGGAAGGCCGTTCGGGCTGGAAATATCCAGGGCAGGCTCACCGGTGGCCAGGGCTTTGTCCTGGGGCGTGGCCACGGGGTCTCGGGGCTGGTGTGAGGGTCACCTTTAGGGATTTGGAGTAGAAGGACCTTGTGAGCAGGGCGGGGAGGGGCAGGGAGCAGGCAGCCTCCTGCTTGCCCAGGCTGCTTCCCAGTTTGCCTCCCAGCTGCCCAGTCCCCTCGCTTTCCGGATGGAGGCACCCGTCCCACGTTCCGTGCCGTCCGGTCCGGGAGCGGGAGAGCTCCTCTGAGCCTCTCTGGCTGAGTCAGCATGACGTCACCTGCTCTGACCTGGACAGGGGCCGTCTCCCCGGAGCTCTGCCTGAATCCTTTGCCTGAGGGTGGGTTCTTTCTGGGGGCAGGGTCCGACCTTGACCCCAGTCTTTAAGGGTCTCTCTTGCCTGCCTCTCTTCTGCCCTGCTCTGCCTTTCACTTCCTTCTGTCTGCCTGGCTCTCCCCCATCCGCCTGCCACTTTCCTGTCGGGCTGTCTGGGCTCCGGCTGGCCCCCATGAGCTCACTGCATCCAGACAGCCCTGGCGGGGACGGGTGCTGGGGGCAGGCCGAGCCCTCTGGCCCTGCCCTCTGCCCTCTGCCAAATCTCCCCCGTCTCCCTGAGCGCCATCTGCTTCTCCCCTGAGAACTGGGGGGCAGGGAGAGGAAAGGACAGCCCCAACACGACCCGGAGAGTCTGCGTTTTAATCCAGAAACATCAGGGAGGCGTTTTGCGATGTTCAGAGGGGAGGCAGCACATGGGTGTTATTGTGGCAGCGCAGAGGGACTTTTCCTTTTGGCCTTGGAGGGACCGGGAGGGACACGTCTGGAATCCTGGACGCGGGCTCCTGGTCCGGGCTTGACAAAAGCCCTTTCAGGATGGAAATAACTCCGCCGTGGAGCCGGCCGGCCGTTCCCGGTGGGGCCGCACTCCCTCTTTGTCTGCAGGCTGCTGGCTGCTGTTTGCCCAGGGCTCCGGCGCTCTGTGTACTCACTCTCCGGCCTAGGGAACAGGCCCTCTCCTCCCAGCGGGCCTCCCGGTTGTTTATCTTGTCTTCCGATGACTCACGGCTTCTTGTGACTTACGGACAGGCCGGGTGTCCCTGCAGAGGCTCCGGAGGCCGCGGGGGGCCGCCCAGAGCCCCGAGGAACGCCTGGCCGGCGGAGGCGAGCTATGACCTGGGGGGGGGGGGGTGGCTTCACCCCCGGGAGCCTGCTGCCTGCTCTGCAGAAGAGGAACCGTGGCTTCCACCTTTCTGGGGCCTGGTGCCACCTCTCCGTGCACACGCCGGCCTCCGCCTGGATGTCCAGGGAGGGTCTCTGAGCTCGGGGCTGCCTGCGAGGCGGTTGTCCGGGGCCCCTGGCCCTGGATGGGCTATTGTCCTGTGTGCTTGACCATCCTTCCATCCTTCGCGTACCATCCGCTTCTCAGTCTTCCTTCCATGGTCTTGCTTTTGGTGCCCTGCCGTGGAGGGAGGCCTGAGGTGGGGATCGCTCCTCCTACCTGCCCAGGTGTGTGCCCAAGACCAGGGCAGCCTGCAGGGCTGATTCACAGAGCAGAGCCGGCCTTCACTCTGTGTGCTGGCTGCTCGTGCCGTTTCTTTGTGTTTTGTCAGAGGCTCTCCTCACAGAAGAGCCATGGTTTCTTCCCGCTTCCCTTGCAGCTAGAGGTCACCATGGGACTCGGTTTGGGCCAAGGGTTGTCGCGTTGGGGAGGCGTCCTATGAGGACAGCTGGCGTGCACCCCTCCGTCTTTGTTCCTGCTGGCTGGGATGTGGACTTGATGGCTGGAGCTGGAGCAGCCACATTGGGCCTTAAGGGACCGGAGGCCGCGTATGGCACAGCCGTGAGAAAAAGGAGCCCAAGGCTTTGAGAACATCCTGGGACAACCCGGAGTTGCCTGTCTCCGGACTCTTTCCTGAAACGGGAAAGCTCACTGCCTCCAGACAGCCCTGGCGGGGAACGCTTTTGGTTTCTGAGTCTTTCTGCCAAACCTAATTCGGACAGAACCGGAAGCTGCCCCACACCATCCTGTCACTGACTTCTTCTCCCTCCGCTGTTTCTCCTGGGACTTGCCTCCAGGTGTCGGAATCGCACGCCCCTCTGCGTTTTCCTTGTTTACTTGATTTGGACAGTGTCTGCTGACTTCCTACGGCAAAATATCAGGGTTTAGCTCTCTTTGCTCATTCCCCGAGCCCACTGCTGCACTCAGCCACTGCCCTCCTGCTTCCTGCCAGGAGAGACTTCTGGTTGAGCCCCTATGGAGTGTATTGGTCCATCATTACAACACCCATTATTGGGGTTATTGTCACAGCCGAGCGAAGTCCACAGCATGCGGAGGGCCCCAGGATTCCACTATCTTTTCTTTTTCTTTTTAAAAAAAATATATTTCATTGATTTTGTACAAAGAGGAAGGGAGAGAGATAGAGAGTTAGAAACATCAATGAGAGAGAGTCATCGATCAGCTGCCTCTTGCACACCCCCTACTGGGGATATGCCCGAAACCAAGGTACATGCCCTTGATCGGAATCGAACCCAGGACCTTTCAGTCCCCAAGCCGACGCTCTATCCATTGAGCCAAACCAGTTTCGGCTCCACTGTCTTTTCTAACAGAACTTCCTGGTTCCATGGAATGGAGAAGGCCTCTCTGGGGGTTTGTTGTGTTTCGTGCGTTCAGTACTTTGCTGAGGAATGAACCACACGCCATGAAACGCAGCTGTCCTGAGGCCCCGCTTCACTGTACCTATGACAGCCCTGTGACACCAGCACCTGTCTGTCACCTGGAGGCCTCCCCGGGGTCCCTGTGGGTGAACACCTGCCTCCCCCACCGCTCCCCTCCCTGCACTGAGGTCACCACCGCTTCCCATTCTAGATTAGTCTTTCCTGTTTTGTAAACAGAATCATACCACATGTATTTTTTTTCTGGCTTCTAACCCTCATCACTTTTTTTTTTTTTTTAAATAGGTTTTTATTGATTTTTAGAGAGAGAGGAAAGGAAGAGGGAGAGAGAGAAACACCAATGGGCTGCCTCCCTACAGGGGATGGAGCCCCAGACCCAGGTATGTGCCCCAGCCGGGAATCGAACTGACAACCTTTGGGTGCAGCTCATCCTGTTTTTAAGATGTACCCACGTGGTTGTGAGCTATTCAGTCCTTTTTGAATGCAGAGTCGTAGTCTGTGGGTGGAAACAGCACCCTTCGGTTCTCCGTCCCCGATGTGATGGACATTTGGCCTGGTTCCAGTTTGGGGCTGGGAGGCACAGAGCTGCTCTGAACCCTCTTGCACTAGCATTCTTCAGTCTGTGCACACTCATTTCTCCGGACAGATTCCTGGGAGTAGGTTTGCTGGGCCATAGGATGGGTTAACATCTTACCTTTATTAAGAAATGGCCAAAAAGCGTTCCAAAGCAGTGGTGGGTCCCTCTGGCCACGCACTTGAGGCCTGGTGGGTCCCTGCCTCACCTGCACTTGGGATGGTCTCTCGTCCTCATCTGGCCCACCTGGCAGGCGGAGAGTGAATCTCACTGTCGTCTTAGTGTGCTTCCCTAGTAGCTAATGAGGACATGGCCTTCTCCGTGTGCTCATTGGCCATTTGCACATCTTATTTTTTTAAAAATATATTTTATTGATTTTATACAGAGAGGAAGGGAGAGAGATAGAGAGTTAGAAACATCAATGAGAGAGTCATCGATCAGTTGCCTCTTGCACACCCCCTTCCGGGGATGTGCCCGCAACCAAGGTACATGCCCTTGACCGGAATCAAACCCGGGACCCTTCAGTCCCCAAGCCAACACTCTGTCCATTGAGCCAAACCGGTCCTGGCATGCACATCTTATTTTTAAAAAATATGTTTTTATTGGTTTCCGAGAGGAAGGTTGGAGGAGAGACACAAACATCCATGATGAGAGAGAATCATTGATCTGCACACTGCACATGGAGGATCGAGCCTGCAACCTGGGCATGTGCCCTCATCGGGAATTGAACCCTGACCTCCTGGTTCAGAGATCAACTCTCAACCACCAAGCATGCTGGCCCAGCTGCACCTTATCCTGTGAAATGCCCATTCGAATTCCTTCCTCACTTTGGGTTTGATCGGTTTCCTATAACGAAGCGCCAGCTCCTCAATCCCCCGACCGACGCCCTCACCGGCCCTCTGACATGAGGTGATCCCCTGTCCGCTGCTCCCCTCCAGCTGCCTGCTCAGCTGCCACCCTGAGGCCATGCCCGCCATCCCGGGAAGTCCCTCCCTCTCTCCTCCTGGACCCGGTCATGTCTTTGTTCCCTGTTCCTCCCTCATTTTGGTGGAGCACAGCGCTCAGGAGCGGCCTGTGGAAGGATATTTGAGAAGGAAACTTTTTAAGACCTTGCATGTTTAGGAAATATCTGGTCCTAGCCGGTTCAGCTCAGTGGATAGAGCACCAGCATGTGGACTGAAGGTTCCAAGTTTGATTCCGGTCAAGGGTCAAGGGCAAGTACCTCAGTTGCAGGCTCCATCCCCCCTGGCAGGTGTGGGAGGCAACCAACCGATGTGTGTGTGTGTGTGTGTGTGTGTGTGTCTCCCTCCCCCTCCCTTCCACTCTCTCTAATAAATCAGTGGGAACACATCCTTGGGTGAGGATTTTAAAAAGGACACGTCTGAGCTGTACTGAGTGGATGGCCTGCCTGGTGGAGGGCTCCTGTCTCTGGAGTGCCACGCATCCTTCTCTCGTCCGGTTCCCACGGTGGCTGGGGGCAGTTCAGGGCCTAAGTGGCTCTTGATTCTTTCCTGTAACTTTTCCCCCTCTTTGGAAGCTTTTGGGGTTTTCCTGTTGTTCCCTAGCAGTTTCGAAATTTCACAAGAATGCGTCTTATGGGGGGTGTTTCCTCACTGTCCTGGGTCCTTGTTAAGGCTTTTCAGTCTGAGAACTCTTTACTTCACTTCCAATTTCTTAGGCATTTACCCCACCCTCCACAACACACACACACACACTGCTTTCTCTGTTGCCTTGTGCTGGAACGCCTGCTGGTCAGATGTTAAATCTCCTGGACTGGTCCTCGTTCCTCTCTTTTCTCGTCCATCATCCAGCTCTTCCTGAGGGATTTTCTCAAACTGACCTCCCGGTTGCTTCACTGAATTTTTCATTTTTCTCTCTTATTTTTAAACTAGAGCCCTGGTGCATGGAATTTGTGCACAGGGGTGTGTGTCCCTCAGCCCCCCCGTCTGCATCCTCTTCTATCTTGGACCCCTTGAGGAATGTCCAACTGCCTGTTTAGGCCCAATCCCAGTAGGATAGGGCCTAAATGGGCAGTTGAACATCCCTCTCACAAACCAGGACTGATGGCTCCGAACTGCTCCCCTGTCTGCCTTCCTGATTGCCCCTAACTGCTTCTGCCTGCCAGCCTGATTACCCCCTAACCACTGTACTGCCAGCCTGATTGATGTCTAACTGCTCCCCTGCCAGCCTGATTGCCCTTAACTTCCCTCCCCTGCCAGTTTCATCACCCCTAACTGCTCTCCCCTGCTGCTCTGGTCTCCCCTCAACTGCTTTCCACTGCAGGCCTGGGTCCCCCCCCAACTGTCCTTCCCTGCAGATTTGATTGCCCCCAACTGCCCTCCCTTGCAGGTCTGGTCTCTCCTAACTGCCCACTCCTCCTGGCCAACTTGTGGTGGCCATCTTGTGTTCACATGGGGGCAGCTATCTTTGACCACATGGGGGCAGCCATCTTGTGTATTGGAGTGGCAGTCAATTTGCATATTATTCTTTTATTAGATAGGATAGAGGCCTGGTGCATGGGTGGGGGTTTGCCCAGAAGGTTGTGCCAGATCAGGGTGGGGGTTCCCTTGGGGTGTGGAGTGGCCTAAGCGAGGGGCCTATGGTGGTTTGCAGCCCAGCCACGCCCCTCGGCAATCCAAGCAGAGGCCCTGGCATCTGGGATTTATTTATCTTCTCTAATTGAAACTTTGTAGCCTTGAGAGGAGGCCTGCCCTGGCGGGAAGCTTGGCTTCCTCCATCGTCGGGGGAAACCCAAGCCTCCTGCTTCCTCCAGCTCTGTGGTCGCTGCCACCTTGGTTGAGTTGATTTGCATACTCACTCATGATTGACTGGTGGGTGTGGCTGGTGGGCGTGAAGGAAATATGGTCAATTTGCATGTTTCCCTTTTATTAGATAGAATTTCCTGAAACTCCTGAGGTTTTTCTGAATGTTCTTCATTTTATCTCCCTTAGCAACAGAAGGACCATGAGTGGCCTAGATGCATCCATGAGAGGAGGCAGGAGGCCCACCAGGGACCACTCTGGCCAAGTATGTTAGTGTAAGGCTGGGTGTAAGGCAATAGGGAGTGGTGGGGACTGTGGTGAACTGGGATGTGGGCTCAGGACTGGTAGATGTTTTTATTCTTGAAGAGAGGCTGGAAATCTGGGTTTTCGTGGATTGTACATATTGGCTTTCAAAAAACATCAACGTCTGAGTCACACAAAACACACAGGCAGGATTTGACCTGCCAGCCATCGTTCCCTGAGCCTCTAGTGGGGGCCTTCTAGTCTGCCTTACATGCATTCTCTCCCTTGTTTCTCACACGACCCGGGGCAAAGGCTGGGAGATTTGTACAGAGGCCGGCAGGGTTGACACGACCTGAGAGAGGTCACAGTTTGTGGGCCATGCTGAGCTGACCTCTTCCTCCCAATGCCCCTTTTCTAGAAATGTGACTCTCCACGCAGTGCATGTCGGGGCGGAGGCGGCCCCCCACAGCATGACCCCAAAGCTTGGTGGTGACCAGCGAAGGGGGGGCAGAGCTGCCATGAGGTGTCTTCCCTCCACGATCCCATTTCTCCTCATTATCATGCTTGTTCTCCACTGACGATTTTTAAAAAAATATATATTTTATTGATTTTTTTACAGAGAGGAAGGGAGAGGGATAGAGAGTTAGATACATCGATGGAAGAGAAACATCGATCAGTTGCCTCCTGCACACCCCCCACTGGGGATGTGCCCGCAACCAAGGTACATGCCCTTGACCGGAATCAAACCTGGGACCTTTGACTCGCAGGCTGACGCTCTATCCATTGAGCCAAACTGGTCAGGGCTCCACTGACGATTTCAAAATGATGCTTTTACAATCGGGGTCACCTGACCTCGGCTGCTGGAGGGGACAGAGCTGTGCCAGCTCCTGGGAGGGGAGCCTCCTCCGGCCTCCCTTCCCTCTGGTCCCCTAGCATCTCTGGGTGGAAGGAGCAAGGGAGCGTGTGGCCTGCTCCTACCCCGGCCCAGCGGGTGTCCACCCCCCTCCTCCGGTCAGCACCCGCTCCGTCTGCACAGCCTACCGAGGAGCCACGTGTGCAGGCCCCACCACAGCCCCCGCCGCCTGGCAGGCCCAGAAGCGGCTCTTGGTTCCCATGTGTTATTCTTGGTCTCGGAACCCCAGCGAGCGCTCTGGCTGTTTGCAAACTCGCCCGCTTCCGCTGAGAAGGCACTTGGACCCCATCCTGGGCCCCCGCTTCGTGCCTTTCATCCCGGCGCTCTTTAAAAATACATTTCTCTTCGTTTCAGCTGAGTCACTCCCCTCCGCCTCCTCCGGCTCCCCTCGGCACCCTCCCGCAGCCGGAAGGAGCCCTGTCCCGAGCGCTTGGCTCCCCCAGGCCGGCTCTTTCCCAACGTCAGGCTGCGAGGCGCTGGCAGCAGAGTGGCTCTGGCTGCTCGGTCTCCGCGTTCCTTCTCCGTAAGGAGGGCTGCGGACTGGCTGTTCTGCTTGTGACTCGCCCGGAGGTGTGCCCAGCCTGTGGGAGGGCCCTGTGCTCCCCCGAGGCCCATCGCTGTCCGGCCTGCTGGCCATCGGGGCTCCTGTTGGAACTCACGTCTGGCCAGAGCCAGGGCATCGGGGAGCCGCACGGGGCCCTCTCCCAGCTGGTGAGGGTCCCCCCTGGTCCTCAGTCCTGGCCATCAGACAGGGAAGGATGTGCAGCGGGTCTCGCATGCGCTCTGCGGCTGTGCAGAACCGGGAGGAAGGATGCTGGTAGCACCGGGGCCTCAGGGACCACCACGCACTGTGACGCACTCGTAGCTCCAGTCACTGCATCCTCCGTGCCTGGGGAGGGGCGCGGGCTAGTGGTGTGCATCTTTATTTCGTAGAGGAGGGAACAGGCTTAGAAAACTTAACTAATTTGCCAGGATCTCAGGACCAACCCTGATTTATTTTTTTTAGTCGTTATGTAAAGAGAAAACAAAGAGAGAGATTTACCTGGTGCAAGCTAAGGGTCTGGGTTGGTGTTTCCGTCTATGTCTTCTGACTCCAGAATGGCAGCCTTCCCAGTGGTTTTTATTTATTTTATTTTATTCCCCCCCCCCAGTGATTTTTAAATACATATTTATTTTTATTTAATAATTCTGGATGGAGCCTGAAGCCCAGACACGTGCCCTGACCGGGAACTGAATCAGTGGCCTCCTGGTTCACAGGTCGATGCCTACCCCCTGAGCCACACCAGCCAGGCTTTCCAGTGATTTTTTAAGTTTGACGCCGACTCACCGATTCCAGACATGCCGTGCCCCCTAAGCACCCCCTCCCCACCCCAGCTCTCTTTAGGGAGTGGCTTTCTGTGTGCTTTGTGGGGAGTGAGGGAGATGCGACTGCTGTGCAAGCAGCAGCGCCAGGCCGGTGCTCTGCCCTCGGAGGGTAATTTCACACAAAACCCGCTCCGGGGCCAGGGGCTTTAGAACACATTCAGATTTCTGTCTCCCGACTTCGGGGTGCACAGCTGCAGCCCCCTGTGGAGACTTTGCTTAGACGCCAGCCGATCAGACGCCCTCTGTGCTCTGCTCCTGCAGCCTGTCGTTTCCTGGCGGACGAGGCCCCGGTCCTCATACCTGGGGTGCAAGCTGCTGAGTAAGAGGCAGAGTGCGCCTCTTCCAGGCGTATGACGATGCCCGGGAGCCTCAGTTTCTTCATGTGTAAAACAGGCCCAGAAACAAAATCTGCTCAGCACAGCAGCACCTGGGGCACTCGATGGCTCTGTCAGGGCGAGGATGGTGACGGGGGTGAGGTCAGGGGAGCTGGCTGCTAAGACGGGGCAGAGCAGAAAGCCTCCCAGCGGGATCACAGAGCCAGCGGCTCCCCAAATGCCCTCTTCAGCAGCACAGGCAGAGCCTGGGAAGGACTGCTCACACGCGCGGGAAGCGGGAAGCGGGGAGACGCTCGGTCTGCGTCTCTGCAGAGGCAGGACTCCTCGGAGGCCTCGTGGGAAACAGGAGCAATACGGATCCTTTAGATTAAAAATAAACCGAGCACAGCAGATCTGGGCCTGTGGTGAGGAGAGGCGTGCGGGCGTAGCGTCGCTGAGCTGGGTTTGAGTTCAGATCCCCGCTCGCGAGGCACACGGCTGGGGACAAGTCACTCGACCTTCCTATACCTCGGTTTCTTCACCTGGAAAATGGGGTCACGCCTGCGGCCTGAGGGACACAGGATGAGATCATGGATGCAAAGGGCCTCGCTCGGAGTCGGTGAGCCCGTCTACAGGAGCCAGGAAGCGGGAGCGGAGGCGGCGAGCTTCCCTGCCCGGGCCTGGCCGCTGAGCTCTGAGCCCAGTGGCCTCTGCGCAGACTCAGTCTGAGCGCACAGGCGGCCAGGCCCCCAGGAGACTCGAAGGTGACACAGAGAGAGCACGGGGCCTCCTGATGGCCACGGGCCGGCTGCATGGCACTCGGGCTCCCCTGGGCCTGGGTGACCCCAGGGTTGGACAGCGTCCCTCGATGGAAGGGACGCCCCGGGGGCTCCTTCACCCGCTCCCCTCCCTGTATACTGAGTGTCCGGCGTTTTCCAGGGACTCCGAGGCCCACTTGTTTGCAGCCTCCCCCTTCGCGCGGGACGCCCAAAGCCCTCGCAGACATGACAGTGCGCGAGTGGAAGCCATTTATTTAAACCCTCATTGCTGCTCCGGGGCGGTCAGGCCGGGTGACCAGGGCCAGGCCCCGCTGCCCACACAGACGGAGGGCTCAGCGGGCGGGGCCGGCTCTGTGGCTGGTTCTCGGGAAGCGGCCGGAGCACGGCTGGCCCAGACCCTGGCGGAGCGCCCGCTGCGGGCCTTTGCGTCTCTGTGCGGGAAGGAAGGTGGCGGCAGGTCCGGACCGCGGTGCCGTTCCCTGGGCTCTGGGTGTCAGCCTCCCAGGGCTCCTTGGCGACACAAAGCAGCGGTGTCCAGATCCTCTCACGAGGGTGCGGAGCTCAAAATAAACACGGCGCCTGTCTTTGGAAGTCACATCCTTCCTCCAGGGGCTCGGAGAAGACGTGTCTGACGTCCGCCGTCCGTCCGGGCGCTGCGCTATTTTTAAGGACGGCTCTGCTGGCTTCCGCTGCACCCGCCCGCCTGCCAGCGCGGGGGAATGGGGGCGCCGCTCGGTTTGGAGCAGAAACACCTCCGCCATGGGGACTCCCGGCGGCCTCAGAGCCCGGGGGGCCGGAGTGAGAGACTGGCCGTCTGACCGAGGAGCAGGAAGACAGCAGCGGCAGGAAGGACAGACGGCAGGGGCGGAGAGGAACACGTGAGCCATGTCACGCCTTCGGGGGAAGACACCGGGACCAGACAGATGCTCACAAGAGGAGCAGCACGTGACACGTGGACACTGAGGCCACGGGAGGCCTTCCCGGGCCCAGCCCGGCCGCCGGCGGGCCGATGAGCAGCCGGCCCAGCAGCGAGGGAGACGCAGGGAGCATGGTCGGCGTGCTGCTGTGGCCCGTGGCATGAGCCGGCCACGGTTTACGCTCGGTTCCCGTGGCAGAGCCTCCCCCTGCCCACGGGCAGAGCCGGATGAAGTGCAGCATTGCCTCTGCTTCCGCAGCTCCTGCTCTTTCTCGGTGCTTCTCCAGCAATTCGTCCCTCTCCCCCCAGTACCCAACACGGTCCTAAAAGACTGCGGGGGAGGGGTTTGACCCTCCGGCCCCGTGTCCGGGCAGCAGTGATCGGGGCTGAGCTCCGGGTTTGGCCGTTCCCTGCAGCCAGTCATTCTGGAGTGGTTCCATTCCGTCTGCTTATCTCTGGCCCTCGCTGCTCTCAGGGCCAGCTGGGAGCTGTCAGGAATGGGGGATGCATATTTTTTCGTCCGTTCTCTGGACCAGGGGTCAGCCAACCCGGGCCCAGGAGCCGAATCCAGTTGGGCGCCTGCTCGGTTGTATCGGCGCGAGCGAGGCCTGTGCCGGGTGGCCCGGGCCTGCTTGCTTTCCTGCCACGTGGCGGAGCTGAGCGGCCGCAACAGCAGCCCCGAGCCCGGCCACGCTAAGCCTGGCCACGCTGAGATCGGGGCATCGACTCTCGGGATCCGCACAGAGAAAGCCTGCGGCCTGCTCTGGAGGGCCTGGCCCGGAGCCCTGCCCTGCTCGCCAGCCGGGCTCCGCGTGGAGTGCTGGCAGCTGAAGGGACTCCCTTTCCCGTGAAAAGGCCTCTGTCTGGAGCATTGGAAGGAACGGCAGGAAACGGTTCTGATCCGTGCCTCAGGGAGCTTCGGTTCTGTCCCTCCTCCCCGCCTGTCTCCGGTCCACTCTGCCTCCTCTCCTCGCCGCTGAACAGCAACTGGACCTGGAGAGGCCTGGCCCGCAGACGTGGCCGCCCCTCGGTGTGTGTGAAAGGCCGGCGCTCCCGTTGGGAGTTACCAGCGCCCTCGCTTCTCTCCCGTGTCCATCCTCCAGCGCGGAGGGGCCGGCTTCGCAGCGGGGCCTCCCGGGATGCAGGCTGGGGGAATCCTGGGGAGATGCTGAGATACTGAGGGCATCTTCTCTGTGTGTGGGGTTCGCCCTGAGCGGTGGTGAGCTCCCCCGGAGGTAAGATGGACAGTAACGTGGCTCTGGAATTCCGCTTACAGCAGCACTGAAAAACACACCAAAAGCCCCAAAGACGGGCTGTAGCTTCTGTTTGTCTTTCCTCTGAGCGAGCCAGCTCCGTGGCGGGCAAACTGGGGCTCGCGAGCCACAGGCGGCTCTTTGGCCCCGTGAGTGTGGCTCTTCCACAAAACACCACGGCCTGGGCGAGTCACTGTTGAAGAAGTGGCGTTAGGAGAAGTTTAAGTTTAAAACATGTGGCTCTCCAGAGACATTTCAGTCGTTGGACTGTGGACACTGGGCTCTGTGGGCGAACGAGCTTGCCGACCACTGACCCAGTCGCTCGGTTTGAAAGCCATTTATTTGGATGACAGATAGGTAGATGTGACTAGATAAATAAAGTGAAATCGAGACTCGAAGCAGTGGTTACGATACACACACACCGGGGGCCTCGCCCTCGGCCAGGGCTCCGCCGCCGGAACAACGGCTCAGAAGTGACCCTGAAACCCTGGTCCTCCCGCGGAAAGCAGCTCCAGACCTCCAGGCCCCGTGCAAGACGCTCCATTTCCATCTGGCTCCCGGCACCCACAGGGCCCCTGCCTCCTCTGCACCCTGCTCTCCCCCAGCGAGGCCTCCGGGCCCCTGCCTGCCCTGGAGCCCGCCGCCTCCGCCTGGTCCAGCCCCGGGGGCCACCGCCACCCCCCCGGGCCCAGGACACCGTGGGGCGCCCCGTGCTCCGCGCACGGAGAGGACAGAGCTGCGGAGCGCACGTGGCACGGCCCCTCCTCAAGGCGCAAGTGCGGGCCCCGCCGGCCCCGAGTCCTCGCTGCCCTGGGGAGTCTCTGCCGCCTGCTGATGCCGCTGTTGAAGAAGTGGCATCCAGCCCACAGGCCCCTCCCGGTCCTGCGCGCGGCACCCACGTCTGTCCGTCGTGGCAAAGGTCCTGGGATGTCCACAGAGGAGGACATGGACGGCGTGGAGGAACGGTCTCCTGGCCAGGCCTCCGGCCTCACCTCCGGATGTCAGCGTGCTCCGCCTGCTCGTCCTCCCACTCGCTGCTCCCCTGTGTCCCCTGGGCTGCAGCCCGGCCCCGGGCGTGGGCGTTCGGGGGGCTCCTGCTGCCCTGCTCGCCCTTGGCGAGGCCTCGGCCCGTCTCCCCGCTGCTGGGCTCCGCGTGGTGGGCGCGCGGGGGCCTGGCCCGGTCCGCCTGCAGGTGGCGCTCGGGGGGCGCGGTGGGCGGCCTCTGCAGGGCCGACGTGCAGAAGCTGAGGATGGAGCACAGGCCGCCCCAGCTCTGCTCGCACTGCGCCTGCACGCTGTGGGTGACGGCCTCCTTCACCTCCTCCCCGCAGGTCAGCAGCAGGTTCACCAGGTCCACGTAGGGCCTAGAGGGCAGAGCGGAGAGAAGACGCCCATGCCACCAGCCCCGCGGCCTCCGGGACCGCGGCAGGGGAGACGGAGAAGAGCTTTCTGCAATTACCTCCTGCCTCCACCATATTCCATGGAGACCTGGTCGCAACCACCCGTTCCTGGACGTACTAGGCCCCCCAGCCAGGCTTCGGAGGGACCGAGAGGCCCAGACAGAAGCCACCCGGGACACGGGCCTGACAGTGCACAGGTGCGCAGGATGGGGGGCGGCGCCTCTGGGAAGGCGGGTGAGGGTGCAGCTGTGCGGACAGTGCTGGGAGGGCGGGCAGCGCTGGGCATGCTGGGAGTTTGCTAAGCAGGAGGCTCTGGTGGGCGTGGCCACGGGTCTGGGGTCAGGGAAGCCAGAGGAGTGACCACTAGGCAAGTGGTACAGGGTCTTCAATTCCCAGCTGGGGCCCCAGCCGGTTTGGCTCAGTGGATAGAGTGTCGCCCTGCGGACTGAAGGGTTCCGGGTTCAGTTCCGGTCAAGGGCATGTATATTGGTTGCAGGCCCTCCCTAGCCAGGGCCCTGATCCCGGCAACCAATCGCTGTGTCTCTCTCACATCAATACTTCTGTCTTTCCCTCTCTAAAAACCAGTGGGAGAATATCCTCTGGTGAGGATTAACAACAAAAAAAAATTAAAAATAATTAAAAGAAACAAACCCACAAGCAAAGCGGGGAGCCCGTTTGGTGAGAGAGGGGGCGCTGCCGCAGGTTTGGGGCTGGAGGCGCGGCAGGCCGGCCCCTGGCACAGGGCGTCGCAGGGCCAGCTGGCCTTGCTCCGGGGGTCGCTCTCGCAGACAAGCCTTCCCCCTGCCCAGCTCCCCAGACACACGTCCCCATGTCTGTGTGGGCCCCGGTGAAGGGGGGCGGGGAGTTACGGGAGGCGCCCGCTGTGCACCTGGAGGAGCTGACCCCGTGGGGAGGGCGGGGGCAGGCCGCTTCCGGGAGGTCAGGTCCCCCAGTGCAGCCTGTGCCTGGAGGAGCGGCCGAGGGCGGGGCTGGCCGCCTGAGCATCTTCCCACCTGGCTCTCCCGGAGCTGGAGGGGAGGGCTGGCCCCGAGGCAGCGGGTTTGCAATGAGAGCCAGCTGTCTGTGGGAGCAACAGGTGCAGCTCAGAGGGACGCGCCGGCGGCCCGGGCCATTCCAGCCGCCACGGATCTTTCTTGCAGGAAAGACAGGAGGAATGAGCGCCGCCAGGAGCCTTGCTCCGGGGCTGGGAGCTGGTGCAGGAGGCGGGGGCAGTGTGCCCGCTCTTGATCCTCACGGCCTGGCTGGGAGAGGTGTCGCAGCTACGGTCTCTCCTGGCACAGCCGCAGCGGGCCTTTCTTAGCCCTCACTGGCCTCTTCCACCCCCAAGGCGGGTGTGGAATATTGCATGCGGCTCACCAGCATTCCCGAGGGAGCCAGCCCTCGGCCGGCAGTTCCGGGTCTCTCTGCCCGTGAGCATGGCAGCTCCGGGTCGTCCCCTCGGGCAGGGAAAGCCCTCTGGACCGTGAGGTCGCTTCGAAGGACCACGGCTTTCTCCCTGTGAGCCTGGACCACGTGGCTGTAGGTTAGCCACGTACTGCTTTCTATGCCCGTTGGCCGCGGTGCCTGGGCAGACTGGGTGAGGCTTGGGGAGCAGTGTATCGCCATTTTGGCGAGTCAGTCCTCACGTTGTAACTGAGGGAACAGTCCTCATCTCATAGATGGGAACATGGGTTCGAGGTGGGGAGAAGGTGGCTTTCGGAAGCTTCTGGGCCTGGGGGAGCGTGGGGCTGGGCTGAGCGTGGAGGGGAGATGCTTTGGGGGGTGCCTGTGTGCATGGCTGGTGGGAGGGGCTTGCTCTCAGGGAGGCCGCGAGGGCAAGGAGGACAGTGATGACACTGGCCTTCGTGGGCTGAGCAGTGCGGGCACAGGGCGGCACAGGGGAAATGGCCAACTCGTGCCAGTTCCCTTCTGCCTCTTGAAAACCAGGTCCCGACCGCCTTGGGGAGCTCAAGTTCACCGAGTGCGTCTGCCTGGCAGCCCTGCCCGTCCCTGCCACGTCTCTGGGCTCCGGAGCAAACTGCAGGGAGCCTGCCTGGCCTCTGGGGACTACACCAGCCCCCTCTTCCCGTTTGCTCCCCGGAGGGAGGCCTCCTTGGCCAGGGGGTCGGCCTGCCGATGCCCTCAGAACCTGGAACCCGAGGTGGACCCGCGAGGGCGGGCCCAGCGGCGTGCTCCTCCCGCCCTGAGCTGTGACCGTGGGTGGGGAGGGGGTGTGGGGGGACACGTGTGCTAATCAGAGCCGCGCTCCTGGCTGGCGAGCTGGCGCGGTGCCTCCTCGCCGTGTCTAATGACGAAGCCCAGCTCTCCGGCCTGGGTGTCGGCGGGGCCGGGGAGGTTAAAAATACTGAGCGGGGACGGGCCTGGAGGCCGCCAGCACCCAGCGACAGAGTGAGTGAGTGGTGGCTGAGGCGAAAGTGAGGTGAGGAGGTGACGGTGTTTGGGGGTGATAGGGATGCGGGGGGGGAGAATGGGGGTGACTGTGATTTCGCCCCCTGTAAAGCAGGAAGCAAATTCAGCGCTCATTTCTCTGGTCTGTGGCCAATGCCACCCATGCTCCAATGTCTTCTCGCTTTGGGGGGACTGAGATCCTCTGCACCCCAATCCGTTAAGGTGGTCACAGAACCTGAGACGCTCACGCAGGTGAAGGGGCCACACCGTCGTGGCTAGGGGAGAGGCAGCGGGGAGGAGGGGGGAGGGGAGGCAGCGGGGGGGGGGAGGGGGAGGCGAGGCAGTGGGGGGAGGGGAGGCAGCGGGGGGGGGGCGGCGGAGGGGAGGCAGCGGGGGGAGGGGGAGGGGAGGCAGCGGGGGGGGGGAGGCAGCGGGGGGGGAGGGGAGGCAGCGGTGGGTGGGGGAGGGGAGGAAGCGGGGGGAGGGAGAGGGGAGGCAGTGGGGGAGGGGAGGCAGCGGGGGAGGGGAGGCAGCAGGGGAGGGGAGGCAGCAGAGGGGGGGAGGGGAGGCAGTGGGGAGGGGAGGCAGCAGGGGTCGGGTGGGGGGCGCTGGCTTAGCAGGAGGCCGGGGCACTGGGTCCCGGGCAGGGAGTGTTCTTAACGGAGGCCCAGGCTTCCTTGCGGGATGCACCGCCTGCATTTCCACTCGGGCTGGGGCGGGGGTCCCGAGGCTGTTCTCAATGACGTGAGGAGCCCTCTGGGAGGAAGGGGACTCCAGAGAGCCACAGCGCTTGCTGCTTCTTAAACGTGAAGGCGGTGTGTGGGGTGTGTGTGTGGGTGTGTGTGTGTGCTGGGGGGGGGGGGGCTTTAAAACATGCAGTTTTCTGCCAGGCCAGTATGGCTCAGGGGTTGAGTGTCGACCTATGAACCAGGAGGTCATGGTTCGATTCCTGGTCAGGGCACAGGCCCAGGTTGCGGGCTCAGTCCCCAGGTGTGGGGTGTGCAGGAGGCAGCTGATCAATGATTCTCTCGCATCATTGATGTTTCTCTCTCTCTCTCTCCCTTCCTCTCTGAAAACAATAAAAATATGTTAAAACAAAAACAAACAAAAACCCCCTGCAGTTTTCTGAACCAAGACACTTCTCCAAGAAGACAGCCTCTTGGCTCCGGGACCATAGGGCAGATTTACAGACCAGCTCCCCTGGGCCAACATGCTGTCTCTCTGGAACGCGGGTTTAGGACAAATGACCACCCGAGTTTCTCAGCCACACGGTGCCAGCATCTCCCGGACTCTGGGGAAGGCCGTTCGCAGCGCTCTCCTTCGGTCCCGGGGATGCATTTGGGAAGAGGGGAAACCCTGGCCTCAAGGGGCACCAGTGAACCTCTGACAGTTGCGGGGGCGTGGAGAGGGGGCGCGCACAAGGGGAAGGGGGACAGGCCAGGACAGGTCAGGAGCAAGGAGGTTTGGGGTCTGTTCCGACAGCTGGCTTCAGGCCTGCGTCTCACCAAGTCCCCAGTTGGAAAGGAGAAATCTAACCCCGGAGGGAGGTCTCTCCGCTCTTGGCCTCGCTCCCCCGCAGCTACAGGGGGCCCGTGAGCTCGGTCTCGCGGGGAGAGATAACGGGGAGATCCAGGGAAAGCCCCTGGCCCGGGGCCTGGCCCGCTCAGAGCGGACGGCACGTCACTCCGGCTGTTATTGTCGATGCCACGGTCGCTGGCCTCGGCACAGGTATTTGAAGGGTAGAAAGAACCCATCAGGCATTCGTGTAGCGCAGAGAAAGGGCGCCACCGCTTTGCTCTCGTCAGGAGCTGCCCGTGGAGAGATCCTGGGCGACACTCACCGGGCGTGGCCAGTGCCCTAGACCCGCGGAGAGCGACAGAGGGTGCTGCCCCCCAGATCTAGGTGGTGTGTGGGGGGTGGGGAGCAGCCTGTGGACATTGCCGGCGGGGAGGCGGGGGGGAGAAGGCGGGGAGGCATGCCATGAACGAAGGAGCCAGAGTTCATACAGCCCTCTTGACAGCCCGGTGCTGGCACTGACGGCCCTGGGCCGCGCAGCGAGGAGCCTGCTGTCCCGGCTCCTCCTTCCGGGGGAAGGGCCGGCGTCACTCGGGGGCTACAGACCACGCTCTGGGCTGGCACAGGCGTGTCGCTCCGGCTTCACTGCTCTGCAAGTGTTGGGACCCTAGCAATGGCTGCTCTTTAAGGAGTGAGATTCCCGGGGTTTATTACGGAATGTCAAACCTCTGCGTACGTCAGTCTGTATTTCCTCTCTGGCAGAGAGGGTGTGGGTGCTGGGAGTTTCTGACAGTGCTTTCCATTTGCCCGGGGAGGGCATTCCTGCACTAGAGGAGGCGGGCTGGACTTGGTGAGGGCCGGGAGAGGGTGGGGGCGGGAAAGAGAAGCGGCTCTCAGCACGTGGCCTGGGAGAGCGCAGTTTTTGGAGCCGGACTGCCAGGCGGGAATCCTGGCTTCGCCTCTCCCTGCCCGTGACCTTGCCCTCCGTGAACCTCAGTTTCCTCATCTGTAAAATGGGCACAAGGGCAGTGCCAGAACCCGGCTATTTCGAGGATCCAGTGAGAAGTTCAGGGAAAGCCCGGAGCCCCGGGCCTGGCCCTCGGGAAAAGCCGGGCGGGTAGTACTCGCTGCCAGGCGCCCTCGGAGCTACCGGGACGCTCAGAGACCGGGCGGGTTGTGGCCAAGGGGAAGGCAAAGGGCATTTCTGAATCCCCCCCATTTCGTGCGTAGGAAAAGGGCTTCCTGTTTCTGTGGCTCACTATTCTGGAGCCGATGGTGCCAATTGCTTGCGCTTTTCCTGAAGGTCAACAGGAAAGGCGGTCCCCAGGGAGCTGGGCAGCTTTCAGAGGTAAACGCACCCCCCGTCCCGCCCACCCCCATCCGGTGGGAGAGGCCGGCCCTACCCACAGCCCAGACCCAGGGCCACCCAGACCCCAGGGCCAGACCCAGGGCCACCCAGACCCCAGGGCCACCCAGACCCCAGGGCCAGACCTCAGGGACACCCAGACCCCAGGGCCAGACCCAGGGCCACCCAGAGCCCAGGGCCACCCAGACCACAGGGGCACCCGGACCCAGGGCCACCTGGACCCAGGGCCACCCAGACCCCAGGGCCAGACCCAGGGCCACCCGGACCCAGGGCCACCCAGACCCCAGGGCCACCCGGACCCCAGGGCCAGACCCAGGGCCACCCGGACCCAGGGCCACCCAGGCCCAGGGCCACCCAGGCCCCACAGAGGCCCAGACCCCAGGGACACTCAGACCCCAGGGCCACCCGGACCCCAGGGCCAGACCCAGGGCCACCCGGACCCAGGGCCACCCAGACCCAGGGCCACCCGGACCCCAGGGCCACCCGGACCCCAGGGCCACCCAGACCCCAGGGCCACCCAGATCCCAGGGCCACCCAGACCCCACAGACGCCCAGACCCCAGGGCCACCCAGACCCCAGGGCCACCCAGACCCCAGGGCCACCTGGACCACAGGGCCACCTGGACCCAGGGCCACCCAGACCCCACAGATGCCCAGACCCCAGGGACACTCAGACCCCAGAGCCACCCAGACCCAGGGCCACCCAGACCCAGGGCCACCCAGACCCCAGAGCCACCCGGACCCCGGGGCCACCCAGACCCAGGGCCACCCAGACCTCAGGGACACCCAGACCCAGGGCCACCCAGATCCCAGGGCCACCCGGACCCAGGGCCGGGGCGACGCTCACTCGCGCAGCAGCAGGTCCTTGAAGTGGATCATCTCCGCCATCACGCGGGTGTTGTCCCGGGCGGCCGCGCACAGGTCGTGCTTGAGGTAGCATTCACGCTGCAGCTGCAGCACCATCTCCCGGATGGCCGGGCACTTCCGGCTGATGCAGCCAAACCGGTGCCGCAGGGCGTGCGCCTTGCAGCGCAGCGCGTCTTTGATGAAGGACTTGCCCTGCGGACGGAGCACAGGCGAGAGAGGGGGTGGGAGACGGGAGGCCCGGTCACACGTGCGTACAGGGGCCCCGGGGCTCACCCAGGGCGTCTGCCCACTGCACCCCAGACCCTCTGGCAGGGGGCAGGCGGAGGCTTTGCCCCGAGGAGCGTCCAGAGCGGCCGGATGCCTCTGGCGTTTGCCACAGGCCTGCCTCCTTCTACTGGGTCCCTCCTGCGGGGGCTGTGGGAGCCGCCTGTCCCCCGAGGCAGGCAGGCCAGGGTGGCTGCTTTGTGGCAACTTTCCTGGGACACAAGGGGACGGAGATCCCAAACTCCTTGATGGTTCCCAGCAAGCGTTTCCCCAAGTGGGAGGTGCCTGCTTGTCCAAATCTTCCGCTGTTCACCCCTCTGTCCTCTGAGCCCCGGAGTGACATCGAGGGGGGCCGCCCACCGGGCCTGTCCTGCCTCCGTGCCTCCCGGCACCCCAGCACACACGCCCGGCTCCCCATCATCCGAGGAGCATCCTTTTCCTTCCTGCAAGTGATGCAAGGACTGAGGATGGCTGCCTCTGAAAGGCCGGCCTGGCACCCGGCCTGGTAGCATCTGGCCCGGCAGCCCCTCCCCCCGGCCTGCCTGTGAGCCCAGCGTACATCTGGCCCTCTCTCCTCTTTCCTGGCAACCAGGGGGGCGCTCTGCTCCTAGAAAGGAGACAGCTGTTGGGGGTATGGAGGCGCGCGGCCTGCAAGTCAGCTCCCTCACCAGCCTCGGGGGCACAGGGGCATTGTGGGATACCACCCCGCCATGCCGCACCCCCTTTCCCCTAGAAACGAGCTGTCCTTGAGAGGTCACCCCTGGTTTTAGCCAGGCCCGGGAGGAGCGGTGTTGGGGTTGGGAAGCCAGCCAGCATGTTCATTCCGGTTCTCTCCCCCCGAAGCCACCGAGAGGGCTACGGATAGCAGCATCTCATCTCTGCACACCGCCCGCTGCCCCCCGCCCCCCGCCCCCCGAGCCCCTGCCTCTCCGGGGCCTCGCGTGGGGGAGGGCAGGGCGTGCCAGCTCGTGGAGTCGTCCTGCACTGAGAAGGGGCTGGGAAGGGAGGCTTCTGACCCGAGAACCGAAGGGGAGATGCATGTGGCGAGGGCTGTGGCAGGCTGTCCTCCCCCGGCTCCTCCCTGGCGTCCCAGGGAGACACAGCCCTTCCGCCGGATTTCCCATGGTGCTGCCTGATCGCCCTGAGCCCCGCGGGGCCGAGTTAGCAGGGAGCCTCCGGGAGCTCAGAGGCACGGGGCCTGGGGGTTTCTGTTTCCCTCCGGCCGCCCCACATCCTCGGCCGGGTAGCCTGCCAGCCGGCCGCATCCCTCTCTGCATCCCAGGCCCTGCTCTGTCCGGCTCCCCACAGGGTGGCAGGCGATGGTGATGGCCACGTTTGTCCATCACCCGACACCGCTGGCCCCATCCTAAGGTTGTCCTCACCCTCCGGGGACGTGGGAGAGGAGGTTTGTGAGAGACGATGGCAGAGGGTGTCACGTGGGTCTGGAGCAGCGTGAGGAACCTTTTTTTTTTTTCCTTCTGCCAAGGACCGTTCGGATATTTATTACATCGTCGGAGGGCCGTACAACATTGTCACCTTAGAAGTTAGCCTGCTGAGTCTGGTCAAACATTTAATTAGCCCATCCCTTGGCAGGGCCAGACGGAATGACTTCCCGGGCCTTCTACGGCCCGCGGGCCGGACGTTCCCCACCCACCCCCGGCCTAGAGGCGGGCGAGGACACGAGGACGGCGAGCCTCACGCCATCGGAAACGCATCCGGGCGGTCAGCACGGGGGCCACAGGCGGCCTGCGGGCTCTTTCCCGGCCCCGTGTGGCCGGGTTTTCCCTCGGGAGCTGGCACCGCCAAAGTGGGTCAGGCCCTGCCTATATTTATTATATGGAGCAAAACACCACGTAACATGGCCCCACACGCCGTGCTGCGGCCTCTCAGGCTGGGAGCGGAGGGGCTGCTGGTGTGGGGGCCCCGGCTTTTCCATGCTGCCTGCTCCCACACCCACGAGGGGGAGTGCGGGGGGATTTCCCCCGGGGCTGTGTCTCCTGCAGAATAACGTGGAATACATAATCGACTTCTCCGCCCTCAACCTCATGCCCCTAATGTGATGGGCCTGACATCATGAGCCTCCTTGCGGGCTTTATGGTGACCTTTGTCTTCTTGGCTAAGACACCTTAGGTCTGTGGTCGGCACACTGCGGCTCGAGAGCCACAGGCGGCTCTCTGGCCCCTTGAGTGTGGCTCTTCCACAAAATCCCACGGCCCTGGGCGAGTCTATTTTGAAGACGTGGCGTTAGAAGTTTAAACTTCTTATTTGGCTCTCAGAAGAAATTTCAATCGTTGTCCTGTTGGTATTTGGCTCTGCTGACCAATGAGTTTGCCGACCACTGGCCTAGATGACAGCTCCAGAGAGTAGCTGTCCAGGGCAGGAGCGGGAGACACTGCCCCCGCTGTCCACCTACCCTGTTTCCCCGAAAATAAGACAGTGTGTTATATTAATTTTTTTCTCCCAAAGTTGTGCTAGGTCTTATTTTCAGGGGATGTCTTATCTTTCCATGCCCTAGGTCTTATTTTCGGGGAAACACGGTAGAATGCCGCTTCCAGGTGACAGAACGCACCACGGCTGAGCTGCAGAGGAAACCTGTCTGGTTGGCATGTCTTTCCAATCACCATGTCATCCGTGACGCCCCAACCCCAGGCACGCTCGGCTCCTTAAGGCTTTTTTTACCTGGGCGTCGAATTTCCCAGCGTTGTGCAGGAAAGTCATGCAGATCCCGTGCAGGCCCCGGATCTCACACGAGTTGTTCTCGAAACACTCAAACACGCCACAGCCCACATCGCCAGCGCCGACCAAGCAGTGCTGGATCCCCGCTGAAATGAGAGTTACACACGGGTCTAGGCGGCATCCTCAGCACGCTGCGGGAGGCAGAGGGGTTAGTTGAAATAAAAGTAACGACAAAAATAAATAAATAAATAAATAAATTAATTAATTAATTAAGCGGGCAAAAAGTTAGCATGAACATTTCCGGATCGAGAAAGCCAGGGAAAGAAAATGTCACCATTTATTCTACTTACGAGAAATAGCCGTGGTTGTAAATATTTGTAAAAAAAAAAAAAAAAAAAAATTAGCCAAACCTCTGTTACAAAGAGCCCAATCGGAAGTTGGGTCTGAGCACCTCACTTTTCACCCTCCCTCCCCATCTCATTCAAGTGCTTGTGGGAGTTCTCCGCTTGGGTTCAGCTTTCTAAAGCCACAAGGCCTGATTTCAAAGGAGCAGCCTGCCCCTCTGCAGGCTACCCATGAAAAATGCCTCAGTCTCTACTTGGGAGCCCCCTGACCCCCAAAGGAGAGCATCCAAAGAGCACTTTCAGTTCCGCTTTATGATTCAACACCTAAAAATCAAAACCAAATCCCAGCGCCTCCAAACCATGGCCTTAGCAACCTCAGGCACGGGACCTCAGGTTTGGGAGCAGGCTGAGCATGGCACAGAGTCAGAGGGGGGCTGGCCTGCAGAAGCAGCCTAGCAGCCAGAGACCCCTTGTGTTTAGTTACTTTTTGTATATTTTTATTGACTTCGGAGAGGAAGGGGGAGAGAGAGACAAACATGAATGATGAGAGAGGATCACTGATCGGCAGCATGGGCCAGAAACTCCTTTTAAATAGAGATCTGGCTGAGATGTCACTTAATCCCCTAGATTTCCAGAGACCAGGACTGGGACCCCGGGGGCTCGCTCCCTCCTTCCAAAGTGTGGCCCAGGGCCTCCACCTGAAAGGGCAGACTGAGGGAGCTAACTGTCAGGCTGCCAGTCCAAGCTTCTGCATGGTCTTCAACCACAAAATTACACCCAAAAGGTGTATTTTGGAAGAAGGAAGGGGTAGAGTGGATAATGCGCATTCAGTTTAAAGCTGCCGAGAGAAGGAGGGACGTGCATTTGTGGAGGGTCACCCAGCTCCCAAGAGGACGCTCCATGTTCAGGGAAAGAGCTGGTGCGGGGGGGGGGGGGGGCAAGGGTGGGCGAGGGTCCCAGGAGGGGGTGCGCGTCCCGCACGATTCCTCCCCGCGCCGGGCAGGAGCGCGCAGGGCCGATCCGCTCGCCCGGGGAGCTCCTAATGGCACGGCCGCCCTGAGCGCACACCCGTAGCTGCGGGGCTCGCAGGTCCCTGATGGGGGAGGAACCGCCTCCAGCCTAGGAGACAGGGCAGATCTCCCTGCTCTCCCGGAGCCGGGAAGGGCCAGCCCGTGTCCCGCACGCCGGGCTCCGCTTGGCAGCTCGCCGTGAGCCCGGAGCCGGCGGGCAGGGGCGGCCACTGCGGGGCCGGGCCGGGGCCGGGGGGCCGTTCCTGGCTGACCTGCCCCAGGCGGGGCCGGGGGCCGAGGAAGGAGGCTGTGCACCACCCCCACCCGCGTTCCCCAAAGTTCGCCAAGCAACGTCTCGCCTGCAAAGTTCTCGGGCGTCAGGCATCTTCTGAGGAGAGGAGAAGCGGAGAAGCCTCTCCCTCCCCACCCCCACCCCGGTGCAGGGGGACCCCGTGCCTCCGGCGGGACGGCCGGGAAGCTCGGCCCCGGCCCGGGGAGCCGGGTGGGCACGGGCCGGGCGGGCGCTGCCTCCTTCACCCTCGGCCCGGCGGCCGGGAGGCGGCAGCAACAAGTCCGCCCGGCGATTTCATCACCCGCCGCCCGCACGTGCGGCCCGACCGGCCGAGCCCCCGCGCCCTCCGCTCCGCACGCCGGCCGCCCGGAGCTCTGCGCGGCCCGGGCGCCCGGCGGGGTCCCCCGCCCCCCGGGGCGCCTCTTACCTGTGTTCTGCAGGGACAGGCGGCCTTTCTGCGGGGAGCCTCGGTCCTGGGGGCCCTCGGGCGGGTGGGTCGCGTCGGTGCCCCGCGCCGGGTCCAAGGCGGCCAGCACCAGAGCCAGGGTCACCAGCCGGCCCAGCCGCTCGGCACTCATCCTTCTCGGGGGCAAACCTCCCGCCGGAGACCTGGGATCTCTGTGCTCCCCTCCCCCTCTGCCTCCTCCGGGGCCGCTCCTCCTCCTCTCACTTTCCTCCTCCTCCTCCTCCTCCTCCTCCTCCTCCTCCTCCTCCTCCTCCTCCTCCTCCTCCTCCTCCTCCTCCTCCTCCTCCTCCTCCTCCTCCCCCCCCCGCGGCCGCGGCGGGAGCTACCCTGCGCCCTCCCGTAGCTCCCCGGGGAGCATGTGACCAGGCCGCGAGCGGCGCCGCGAGTGCCGGCGGCGGCGGGGATGGAGCTCCGATGCCCCCGGCGGCTCCGGTGTCACTGAATGAAGGAGCCGAGCAGGTGTTGTCCCGGCGGCTGCACCAATCCGGACCCCGGCCCGTGACACCGCGGGGCGGGGCCTGCGCCGGCGACTGCGCCCGGCGGCCGCTCCGCGCGGGGCGCGCCGCGAAGTTGCGGACCTGCCGGCCGGCACGCGTGTGCGTGCGTGTGTGTGAGTGTGTGTGTGTGTGTGTGTGTGTGTGAGAGAGAGAGAGAGAGAGAGAGAGAGAGAGAGAGAGAGAGAGAGAGAGAGAGAGAGAGAGAGAGAGAGAGAGAGAAGTGCGGCCGGGAGGCGTGCGCGTGTGCGGGGGCTGCAGGGCAATGGCCGGACCGGCTTCAGGACAAAAGCGAGTGCAGCTCCGGTTGCAGTAAAGCCAGGCGAGCGGGGAAGGTCTGTCCCGGGGAAGCGTCCCCGGCCCCGGCGAGCTGCACGCACCGCGCGGGCCCGGAAAGTTTCCTCTCCGCCCGGGAGAGACCAGCCGGCCTGGGACCGGCTGGCGGCGGCTCCTGGACGCAGGGATGCTGAGGGCACTGGGCACAGGGGAACCCCTGCGTTGGGCGCTTTGCCTATCCCCCTGCGAACTGTTCAGGAGCAGAAGCCCCCGATGTGGGACTCGGCCCAGCAGCTGCCCGCCCTCCCTCCTCCCTGGCCCTGCGGAGGGCCGTGCAGCGCGGCGGCCGCCCGTTCTCCCTCTCCCCCGTCCAGGCGGATTCCGGGCGGATTCCGGCTGCCGGGGCCCAGGTGACGGACGGTTCTCGCATCGCTTCCACGTTGGGGCAGGGCGGCCCGGCGGCGCTGAGTGAGGTCCGAGCTCGAAGGCAACTTTACGCTTCCATTTCCCCCAAGCGCCGCTCACCATCCCGCCCCGGTTCCCCAGACTCTCCGGCCGCCTCATGGAAATGGTTAAAAAAAAATAAAATAAAATAAAATAATCCCCACCCCCACGAAGCCCAGGAAACCCGCCCCATCTTCTCTCCTCCTGGTAGAGCTCCCTCCCCAAGCACGCCCCCCGCCTTCCCCTCCAGGGCGCACGGGCGCGGGGAGAAGTTGGGCGCCCGGAGGGAGCCTCTCCCCGCCGTGTGTGTACGTGTGTATGTGTGTGTGTGTATGTGTGTGTGTGTACGTGTGAATGTGTACGTGTGCTCGCTCACGTCTCCGCGCCGGCGCCGGCGGGGCAGGAACTGCTGGGCCCGGCAGCCGCGGTGCGCTGGGGGGCGCGGGGCTGGGGAGGGCCCCGCCCCGCCCTCCGGCCGGAGCACAGGTGAGCCCGGTGCGCGCCCCCGCCCCCGCCCCCGCCTCCCGCTGCGGTAACGCCCGGGCAGGTTTCATCACCCGCCGCCCCGGCGCTGGTCCCCGGTCCCTGCTCCGCCGCAGGACGCAGGGCCGCCGCCTGGGCCCCATGTGACGGGCGGGCGGGGGAGGGGTGCGGAGACGTGCCGGCCGGGTCGTCCTCTGGCGCCGTGCCGCTCGCAGAGCTCCCCTCCCAGAGGCACAGGCGGAGGGGGTGAGGGGGAGCGGGGTGGCCACCGCCGGCTGCAGCTGGCCACCAGTCCAGTGGCCTGAATCGGGCGGAAGGAGAGGAAGGGGCTAGGAAAGACCCCTTCTGAATGCGCTCTTACCCCAGCCACTGGCCACCACCCGGCCCGACTCTCAGAGCTCCAGAGAATGGCCACTTTAGAGGCCTGAGCCTGCAGCTGTGGCAAGAAACGGACCCCTCACGCCCATGTTCCAGTAGCCATGACCTCCCGCAGCCTGGGGTCTGCCGTGGGAGCAGTGGGGCGCCTGCAGGAACGCAGGTGGTTCGTGTCTGCGAACCTGCTTTTGTTTGCACAGCGAACAGGCTTCCTTTATCCCTGAAAAGCCAACTCCTGGGAGCCTAAGGAGCAGCGCCTCTGGCCTCTCACTGACCCATAAGCCCCTGAATGGCTTGGGGGGCTTCCCTGCCTGTTTCATATGTGAGATCATGAGCACCATGGGCATTCACAGGGCACTGGCCGCCTGGCTCTCGGAGCCACAGCAGCAGAAGCAGTCAGTCTGGGGGGCCCGGCCTCCTTTGCTGGGGGCAGACCCCCACGTCCGCTTGATGGAAGGCGCTGAGGTTCCCAGGCCTCGGGCTCCTGCTTCCTCCGGCCTCGGCTTTGTCCTGCCTTGGCCACCGCCACCCCCTGGGACTTCCCTCAGGATTCACACCCATCTCCAGCTGTGCCCCACATCTGTGTCTCTCACTGAGCCCACGGCCCCTGGAGAAGTGAAGGCACATGGCTGCTGGACTCTGAGGAGTTGCAAGCACAGGCGTTGGCTCCTGCGGTTTTCCCTCTGGGCCCCTTGGCGGGGGCCTGGCAGGCAGAGGAGAAACCCCCCAGCCAGCCCACTGGAGCAGGGAAAATGCTGTGGAGTCAGTTAGGCCACAGGCCTGGGGGCAGGGGAGGATAGGGTGGCCCAGAGTGGTGAACTGGTCACGATCTCGCACCCTCGTTCTGTCCACTCTGGAACTCAGGCCTGGTTTGGCAGAGTGGCTGGTGGGAGCGGGAGTGGAGGGGGACGGTAATCACAGTAACACGGTAGTTATTCCTGCAGACGCGAATTGGGAACAGACACTGTGCCACACACGGAGCTCCCGGCTTTGGCATCCGCCCTCCGTGGGAACGGAGACTTGGGAGGAGCCAGGCCGGGCCGGCTGGGGTTGCCCTGAGAGTCAGCAGGGAGTCTGCGGGATCAGCCCTCCTCACTGTGAGACCCCACCAGCCTTAGCAGGACGAGGCAGACCTGTCGGACACCCCAGGGCTTCTGTGGCTGAGGCGTGGGACCCACACTTTGCTCGATAACTCCGATTCACCAGTTAAAATCTATCAGGCCCGTGGTCGGCAAACCGTGGCTCGTGAGCCACATGCGGCTCTTTGGCCCCTTGAGTGTGGCTCTGCCACAAAACACCACGGCCTGGGCGAGCCTATGTTGAAGAAGTGGCGTCAGAAGAAGTTTAAGTTTAAAAAATGTGGCTCTCCAAAGAAATGCCCATCGTTGTCCTGTTGACATTTGGCTCCGTGGACTAATGAGTTTGCCGACCACTGAGCTAGGCACTTCACGAGCAGGTCTTGGGGCAGAGGGAGCCTGGGCTGGATGCTGACGAGGAGGCAGGTGTAAGGGAAGGAGAGGGCACCCGGGAGGGAGAGTCAGCAGGGATCGGTGCTGCAGGGGAGGGAGGGGGGGCTTGTGCCTGGAATAGGGTTGAGTTTGGAGTTAAACTGGAAGGGGAGGTGGGCAAAGGCGTCCGGGGCAGGCGGGCAAGGGCTGTCAGGCCTTTGGGGCAGGTCTGTGCTCCCCATACAGGACCTGGTCCTCGTGACGGCATTGAAGGAGGAGACGCGAGGAAGGGTTAGCTCCAGTTCCCTTTTGGGATTCGGAAACGGGCTGGATGCGCGGATGCGGAGGAGGAGAGGAATGAGGTCTTCGTTGGCCTCCACGTGGGCTGGGGTGCCGATGGCACCGCAGGTGCTGCTGCTCAGGCGGGAGCAGGTGGGCCGTGGGGGAGGCGCCGTTGTTGGGGGGCTGTGCGTGGGGGGCAGTGACGTGCAGGTTGATGGGTGCGGCCTAGCCCAGGTTTTCTGAGCGCCAGAGCCTGGGTGGGTAGCGTGGCGTCCCCCGCGGAGAGTTCCTCCTTCTGCAGGCCCTGCCCCCCTGGGTGACTGTCTGGGCTGATGGCACCACCTCATGGTCAGCGAGGGAACTGTCTGGCCAAAAGGTGGACTCTCCTCCCTCCCTGACCGCAGGGCCTGGGGCCTCCTGCCTTCTCCTCGGCTTCCTTAGCAAACCTCTCGCCGCCACACGATGGGATTGCCCCCCAGAGAGATCCCTGTCCGGTTCTTGGCTTTTCCTCCCCATCCTTTGCTGTCTTCCCACGGGGGCCCCCCATCCACCCTCCTCACGGCTCCTTCGCGTCACGCCTGCGCGGCGGGAATGAGAACAGGCATCACCGGGAAAGTGACAGCTCCAGGCTTCGTGAAGGCGGGATCTCCAGTGCTGATGGTCCGGGTCAGGATGGGTGCGGGTCAGGGTGGCGGGGTGAGGGCGCTGTGGGTCAGAACGATGCAGGTCAGGGCGGTGGGGGTCGGGCAGCGGGGGTCCAGGACAGTGTGTGTGTGTGTGTGTGTGTGTGTGTGTTCTCCCTAAGACCTTAACACCTTGAGAATGCCTTTCTGCCAAAGAACTGAGGAGAGAGAAAACTAAAAGAGAGAAAACAAAAATCTCTCAGGGGAAAGAAACAGGAACAAAGCTAAGATTATACTCCAAAAGAAAGCCCAAGAGTATTTTCTGATTCTGCTTGTTTTTGGCAAGGTTACAAACAAAAACTAGTGGGTACGGAGATAAATTAGGCACCTGAAGCGAAAGCAAGAAGCCAGTGATCGGTGAGGGAAGGAACATGTAAAAAATAACGCAGCCCCCACCCAGGGGCAGGCAGCGGGCTGGCCCAAAGGGGGGACCTTGTGAGCAGAATGGGGTGCCTTCCCCGAGCCTGACCTTCCTTGTGGGCCTGACTGGGTGGGTGTGCAGGAGAGACGGGAAAGGGGACGCTGCTGTCCCTGGATGTGAGGAAGGGCAAGAAGAGCTAATCTCTGGAATGTGTGTGCGACACCGTTTGTTTTGTTAAAAATATATTTTATTGATTTTTTTACAGAAAGGAAGGGAGAGGGATAGAGAGTTAGAAACACTGATGAGAGAGAAACATCGATCAACTGCTTCTTGCATACCCCCTCTCGGGATGTGCCCGCAGCCATGGTACATGTCCTTGACCGGAATCAAACCTGGGACCCTTGAGTCCGCAGGCTGATGCTCTATCCACTGAGCCAAACTGGTTTCGGCATGACACAGTTTTTGGTGGGTGGGGAGAGTAGGGGCTTTGGGTCTAGACCTTATGGGGTTCAAACCTCCGTCTTTATAGCTATCTCAGAATAGCTGTGTGATGGAGGCCTGGGTCCTTAGCCTCTCTGAGCTCTAGTCTGCTCACCCTAAGTCTGGGGTGACACTGTGCACTTCATAGGAATTAAATCAGACAGGGTGTCTGCAGACACGGAACAGCCATTCTTTCCCCCGTGGTTACAGAGGGGGCGGGGCTGTGGCCTTTCGCTGGCCCCCAGCCAAATGTGAGCGAGAACCGAGACCTGCTGATGCTCCCACATCGGCTGGTCCTCAGAGGGCAGGGAGTGCTTGGCGGGCTGCCTCCTCCCTCACCTTGGTGGAGGTGGGGCGTTGGGGGTGGTAGGGGGGTGGGGGTGGGGAGGTGGAGGGCTGCCTCTGGGGGAAGCTGTGAGGGTCAGAGCTGGGCCCTGGTTGGCCTGCGGGCTCCTGTGTGCCCGTCGCTACCACACTGGCTTTTTGAAACGGCCCTAATGGACTGCTGAGCAGAAAGAGAAATACGAATACCTCCCTTCGCCTGCGTGCCATCCAAACGGTATTTTTAAAGGTTTATTTCTGTGTGTGCACAGTGTTCCTGAGTAATGTTCCCATAAGCACGGGCAAAGATAAACCCCGGCGGCGCTCAGAGTCTGCCTGGCATGTGCAGTCCCACTCGAACCCTGGCCCAGTCTCCCTGGGAGGCCTCGGAGGGGCGGGCTCGCTGACCAGAGCCGTCAGGACACGGGCCCTGGCAGCGCCCCCCGGCGTGTCACCCTCCCCTTTCCGGCTCACGGCGTGGAGCCCAAGGCCTGCGTGTCCGCGCAGCCCACGGTGGGCACCGTGTGGTTCCCACGTGGCCATCCCGGGGCATTGCCACACGGTTCCAAGTGGGAACCAGGCCAGCGCCTGGGGGATGCGAGTGGCCGTGTGGCGGGGAGGACAGTGACAGCACCCCGCACCCGGTACCCCACCCCCGCCCCCCGCCCCCCGCCCCCAGCCCCCCCACACCCCGCCCCTCCCCCACACCCCATCCCCGCCCCCACACCCCGCTCCCCGAACCCTGCACCCTGCACCCTGCACCCCACACATGTGGCCTGGCGACCCTGGTGGGCATTCAGTCTGAACCCTGCCTGGAGCGAAGGACCTTTTCAGGGTTCACAAGAGCCAAGACCTTTCTGGAATTTTCTCTGAGAGACCCACTGCGGAGCCCGGTGTCCCCTTCTGCCGGGAGGCTTATAATTGACAACCGCAGGCTCTCCTCTGACCCAGCCGCCGCCCTGGTGGGTGGGCGAGGCGGGCCGGGCTCTGAGCCGGCCCAGATTCCTGTCGTCTCTGTTGTTTGTACGGGGCAGGAGCCATCGGGCAGGGGACCGGGCCGGGAGGAGCTGTGCCGGGCGGGCGCACAGACATGCACCCGGGGTGGGGAAGCGGGGACGGAGGGAGAGGCTTTAAGGCTGACAGGCCGCGCAGCCTTCGGAGCGCGGAGCGGCAGGAAGCGGGATATTTTTACACGAGTATTTATAAAAGTAATTGGGCCTCTTGATGTGGAGCACGGAGGGAGGGAGACTGCCAGGGGAGCTATATTGGACTTGACGTGAAAGCGAGGCATGTAATTTGGGAGCCGAGCGCGGGGCGCGGGGCGCGGACACACTGTACCTGCGGGCGCGGCCGTCCGGGAGCCGCAGACGGGACGGCCATGCCCTGCCCCCCAGGCGCTGCCAGGCCTGCGGGCTGGCGGGGCCCAGGTATGCCGGCTCCTTCCCGAAAAACCCCGTTTAAGACGCCTCGGCCCTCGCCAGCGGATTGCATGCAGACGGGACAGAACGCACACGTCCCCTCCGAGCACGCTCTGGTTAACGCTAAAAAATGCGGCCGAGGCCGCGCCAATAATCGACTTGGGGATATCGGAACCAGATGCTGCTAGCCCGTAATTCCGAGTAATTTGCCAAAATTATGTATTTACTCTAATCCCAGAGAGAAAGTTAAAATATGCATGACTCTTGTTATTTGTGATGCAAAAAAAAAAAAAAAAAGGAATGGGATGCGACTTCAGCAGATCCTGGACGGAGGACGCGGGGATGTCTGCTGGCCACGGCCTGACCGGAACAGTCGGGAACGGGTCCTCGCGCACCCCGTGGCCTGGGCGGCCGGGCAGATCCTTGGGGGTCGGACGTGAATTCACGAGAGGACGCCACGAGGAAGATGGTGGTGCCTCCGTGGGGGGGCAGATCCCAGGTCCCCAGGGGCTCCGGGTCGTGGGCACATCGTCTTATTTCTGTGATGCCAAACATCTGGATGGAAATGGGAAAAAAAAAGCCTCAGCCAGCTGTCTGGATTCCTGTCCCCGGGGAGGCCGAGCTGTCGAGGAGGGGGTGGCTGGTCCGCCGACCACATCTTGCTGTTCTTGGTTAGAGGGTTAGCGACTCCTTGGACGGGGTGGCGGCAGGCACACAGGCCCTGCAGTCCGCCTGCCCGGGTTCTGACCCTGGTGCTGCCACACGCCATCTCAGGGGAGGTCACGGCGGGTCTGTGCTGCGGCTGCTGCTGCTGGTCTGTGAAATGGGCGTGTGAGGGCATCGGCCTGGAGGGGCGGCGGGGAGTTGGCACAGGGACTTGGGACTTGGGTAGCCTTATTGAGGGCACAGTCCATGCCCTCCATAAGGCTACCCACCTTCATTCTTCACAGGATTTGAGCCCCAGGGAGGGCAGTCCTGGAGTTTATTCCTTTTGTCCTTTTTTTTTTTTTAAAAAAGTCCTTTGTTAAAAATATTTTTATTCATTGTTTTGAGAGAGAGAGAGAGAAGAAATGAGAGAAACATCCATGATTGCCTCCCACCCCGACCCCATCCCGACTGGGGACTAAACCTGCACCTAGGCAGGTGCCCTGACTGGGAATCGAACCGACAACCTTTTGGTGCCCAGGATGGCGCTCCAACCACTGGGCAACACTTCTGTAACTTCGGGTTACGGACGTCTGAGGACGGCCTGCCCTTGGCGCCTCGCTGTCCTTGGGGTGAGTGTTGCTCTCCCCGGAGCCGCCCCGGGGAAGGCGTTGAGGTCTGAGCGGGGAAGGCTGCACGGCTTCGCTGGGGGCGGTGGGGGGGAGGACAGTGTCCAGTTAGGCAAGGAGGACTGCTTGCCAGGAGGCCTCTGCCAGGCCCGCTCTCCTGCCTCTTGCCGGGTTCGGAGAAAGGCCCCGGAGTGGGACCCTGCCGGCGGGGTAAGGTACAGCCCCGGGAGGGACAGGCGTGTGCGTGCGGCCACGGTCACGGCCGGAACAGCCCAGCTCGGGAGCATGCCCTGAGCTCGTCCGGCCCATCCGGAGAGGTGTGGTGACTGCCGGGCCTGGCAGCAGCAGGGCAGGCGTAATAGGCGAGCTTTTCTCCTGTCCAGGGGCAGGAATGTGGGCCAGGCCGTGCCGGCCAGAAGGAGGGGCCGCTGGCAGTCCTGCCGCTGCCGGCCACAGCCGCCTCTGCCAGCCTGTCAGCACCTGGGACTGAGCCGCTCTGTCCTGGGGCTCTGTGGGCGCAGGGAGATGGCGGGGGCGGCCGTGGCCGCTCTGTGGCTCCAGGAGGCCGGCTGATTCCAGTGAGGAGGCGGGCCAGGTGGCCGCTGGGAAAACACAAGTGCTTTGGTGATGGCCGAGGCCTGGCTCCTCACGGGGCTTGTCCACCCATTGCACACAGGCATGGCACTGGCATGTGCAGGCATACGCACGTGCCCCCTGCACATACTCATGGGAACACGTGTCCACATGCATGGGCACATGGGCATGTACTCATACACACACCACCCACACACATGCACAAGCACATGCACATGTGGGCGCACACTCACGCTCACATCGCACATACATGAACACACTCATACACGTGGGTGCACACTCATGCATACATTGCACACCATGGACATGCACCATGCAGCTCTCTATCCAGCAAGCAAAAGCAAAAGCCAAACAGCCCCTATTTATAGACCCGACAAAGCGAGCAGAACTTGGTGAAACAAGCAGCAGCCTGAGGTCTCATGCTTTTCCCTGTGGTCGCTCACCATAGCCGTCCTCTCTCCCCTCTCCACTTCCCACTCTGCTCCCTCCTCTCACTCCCACTGCGGCTCTCACAGCTGCCTGGGTCTGGCTAGTATTTCCTGTCGTTCAGTAGGTTTGTTGGGGTGACGCTGGGTAATAGAATTGTGTAGGTTTCAGCTGTCCAGCCCCAGGACATATGACCGCATTTCGCATGTGTGCTCACCGCCCGGAGTCCCGTCTCCTTGGTCGCCCTGGGTCTGACCCCTGACCCGCGCCTGCCTCCCCCAGCCCCCGAGGCTCCTTCTCGGCTCCGATCAGCTGGAAGCTCTCACCGGCTCTCTCTGGATGTGGGGTCCCCTCACGGCCCCTGGAACCGGGCTGTCTGGCTCCGAGTTCAACCTCTGACACTCTTGGCTGTGTGACTGGGCGAGCCACCGACCTCTGTGCCTCAGTCTCCTGGTCTGTAAATCGGGTTAATAACAGCGGTGAGCCCGGAGCCTGGTCCAGGCTGAGCATCTGACCAGCACTGGTGATTCCAGTTCCCTCCGGCCCTGCCCTGTCCGAAGGCGCAGCTCCCTGGCCTTTCCCCTCTCACCCTCAGCGATGCGGGGGTCTGTGCTGGGGACCAGCCGTCTTCCTGTTCCCTGGGAGCTGAGGTGCAGGAGCCAGGAGACCAGACCCAGGCCTCCGAGTCCTTCCCCGGCCCATGGCGTCGCCTGCCTGCCCGCCTGCTCCGTCTTCACCCTGCCGGGCTCACTCACAGGATCCCTAGTTTGCTTTGCACGGTTCCTTAGCAACCCTCGCTAATAAAGGACTAGGTACCAAAATATTTCCGTTAGCATTCCAAGCATCTTAACTTATTAAAAACTGTTTCTTTAAAAATAATGGCTTCAGTTTCCCCTTTCTTTAAAAAACAATGCAGATTTATTATAAACGAGAGGCCCTGTGCATGTGGGGGGTCCCTCAGCCCAGCCCGCACCCTCTCTCCATCCAGGACGCCTGGGGTGTGTGTGTCAGGGTGCGGGTTTTAGCGTTTCTCTCTGGCAGGAGGCCCCTGCAGCCGCTGGGACAAAGGACCGCAGGCGGGGGGCTCCGGACAACACCGGTGCGTTAGTTAACGTGCCGTGTGTGGGTCAGGAATCCGGCCTGGGGGGCAGCAGGGCTGTGACTACCTGAGCCCCCCGCCCTCCATCCTTACAGCCAGCACCTCTCTGCCTCCCTCTCCCACCCTCACGGGCCCTGCTGAACCTGGGCCCCAGAGAATCCAGGCTGATCTATGTGGAGGTCAGCTCGTTCCCTGCCTTTCTCCCCTTTGCCACGTACAGGGACATGGCCGCAGGTTCTGGGGGCAGGAGGGAGGGTCCCCGGGGCCCTCGGCTGCCCAGGGTAGCCATTTCCCTGCATGGTCCTTTCGATCCTGGTCCCAGGTGCAGAGGCAGACGCCCGGAAGACTGACATCATGCCTCGTTCGTACCCGACCAGCCTGTGACTTGATCTTCAGACCGGGTCTCCCTGCAGGTGCAGGGCGGTTTCCCAGGTGCGTTTCAAAGGGACCCATTGAGGGGTCCTTTTCACAGACGCACCTGCGGACGCACCTGGCCCGGAGCCAGCTCTCCTCTCCTTTTCCTTCCCGATGCTGTGCTCACGTTTCACCAGGAGAGACACAGACCGCCCTCGCCGCCGAGGGTCAGACAGTGACATTCAAATAGTGGGGTCGGGGCGGTGAGGGGGAATGCGAGGTACCTGTAATACTATCAACAATAAAAATGTATTTAAAAAATAATAACAAAGGAAAGGAGGCATTAAAAATAAAGGATTATAGAAATTATGAGTATAGACACATTTCAATGAAATTTTTTTTTTCTGTGCTACAGAATCATTAACATTATTTATTGTTGGCAGGCATGGGAAACATTTAAAAAAAAGCTCTCAAGAGTTTTCAGGAAGCCCTAACCGGTTTGGCTCAGTGGATAGAGCGTCGGCCTGCGGACTGAAGGGTCCCAGGTTCGATTCCGGTCAAGGGCATGGACCTTGGTTGCGGGCACATCCCAGTAGGAGGTTGCAGGAGGCAGCTGATCGATGTTTCTCTCTCATTGATGTTTCTAACTTTCTATCCTTCTCCCTTCCTCTCTGTAAAAAAAAAAAAAAAATCAATGAAATATATTAAAAAAGAAAAAAAGTTTTCAGGAAGAAAAGAGTAGTGGAGTCTGTGAAATTTTCATGCCCTCCCTCAGCCCGAGCGAGGCAGTTTTAATAAATTGTGTTTATTTAACACATACACACCAACATTTTTGATCCTATATAATAAAAGGCTAATAGGCAAATTCACTGAACAGCTGAACAGCCAGTAGCTATGACACGCTCAAGGCAGAGCTGCCCCATGGTGGCCATTGAGTCTCCACAGGGGGAGCACTGCTCAGCCAGAAGCCAGGC
Organism: Pipistrellus nathusii; assembly: GCA_963693515.1. Classification (NCBI taxonomy): domain Eukaryota; kingdom Metazoa; phylum Chordata; class Mammalia; order Chiroptera; family Vespertilionidae; genus Pipistrellus; species Pipistrellus nathusii. The sequence goes on from OY882862.1 coordinate 93,367,991, forward strand.
TCACGGGAGTGGGCCTTAGCCATCAGTTGGACATACCCTGAGGGCACAGGCCAGGCAGAGGGACCCTCACCCAGAGTGCACGGATTTTGTGCACTGGGCCTCTAATATATCAATAATAACTGTATGCTCAATCCAGAGGAGAAGATTTAAATGCTCGGAGTCGAATGGTTGCAGGAATTAAAAAGTAAACCAGCATTTGCGTTTACATACATTTCCTGCATTGAGTTATTGTAGGGTGATGAATAAAAGACTTTCTGTCATAAAAATGGCATTAGAATAAAATCCTGTGAGTAAAAGCAAGTAAGATTTCAAGGAGGAAAAATGTGCCCTTCTGACTTATGAGAAAGATCTGGCTCGTGTGTTTTTAAAACAGCTGACGGCGGGTATCACGTTTCCATGGCAGTTAGATTCCGTGGGAAACATCCCGAAGTCTGATGTCACAGCTTTGTATGTACATAAACCGTCAATATTTACAATACAGTGGGAACAGCATTTTTTGTACTGTTTCAACGTATGGTCACATTTTTATTTTTTATTTTTATTATTTTATTTATTTATTTATTTATTTATTTAGTAAAATATATTTTATTGATTTTTTACAGAGAGGAAGAGAGAGAGAGAGATAGAGAGTAAGAAACATCGATGAGAGAGAATCATCGATCAGCTGCCTCTTGCACTCCCCCTTCTAGGGATGTGCCTGTAACCAAGGTACAAGCCCTTGACCGGAATCGAACCTGGGACCCTTCAGTGTGCAGGCTGATGCTCTCTATCCACTGAGCCAAACGGCTTTCGGCAATAGGGTCACATTTTTATTTATTTTATTTTTTTCTTATTAATACAGTATTTATTTGTCTTCCTTTTGTCAAACCTTAAGCCAACCACTTTCCCCAGGCTGCCCAGGGAGGTATAGGAAAAGGTGCACACAGGGCCGACAAGACGCGGGAAAAGAACTATGGCAGGTGGAGACAGCTCCTTCCCATGGCGAAGAGGATGAGAAAGGCCACCATCAGGCAGAAGAGCCTCAGGGCCTCTGAGAGGGCCAAGCCCAGATGGCGCAGGAGAAGAGCTGTTGCTTCAGAGAAGGGTTCCTGGCATAACCAATGATGAGGCTCCCAAACACAGTCCCAATTCCAGCCCCAGAGCCGGCCACCCCTACTGTGGCAGCCCCAGCCCCAGGGAACCTGGCTGCTGTGTCGATGTCCCTTGAAATGGCACTGGTTTGGAAGCTGTGGCTAGAGACAGGGGGGTCAGGGCACGTGGGGCTGCCAAGCTGCTGCGGCCCTCATCTGTCAGTGTCTCTGGTGGTTTCAGCACCACTGCAGACATTGACCGGCTCAGCTGAGAGGCGCTCGGACCAAGGAGGGGGTGGAGACACACTTGGTGCAGGCACACATGTTCAGGGGATGAGGGGAGCTGCTCCCAGTGCACAGAAGACAGAGAGGGGCAGGGTCGCATTTTTAGAGGTCAACCAAGAATGCCTGCACCGTGCACCCAAGTTCCATTCGGCGTAGGACGAGGAGTCATTGGAGAACAGCTGCCCTGTGGCACCCTCCACAGGTGATTAAAATATGTTTCTATTTTTTATTTTACGTATTTTTAAAAAATATATTTTTATTGATTTCAGAGAGGAAAGGAAGAGAGAGAGAGAGAGAGAGAGAGAGAGAGAGAGAGAGAGAGAGAGAGAGAAACATCAGTGATGAGAGAGAGTCATGGATCATCTGCCTCCTGCATGCCCCCCACTGGGAATGGAGCCCGCAACCTGGGCATGTGCCCTGATCGGGAATCGAACCATGACCTCCTGGTTCATAGGTTGATGCTCGACTACTGAGCCACTCCTCTGCTTTCCTCTCTCCCCTTTAGAATCGCATCTCTGACCCATGAGCTTCCGGTGGAGGGGCTCTGGCTTCCGTGCCAGGTGTGTCAGGAGCAGGGTACCCAGTGAGACAGCTGCTCCTCCCCTTCCCTGTGTTCCCCCGCCTTCCCCCCCTCCCTGCACCCTCCTTGGCTCCCCCATGGCTCCCGCACCCTCCCTCACCCTCCCTCACCTCTGCTCCGGCAAGTCCCCTGATTTCTCGTTTGCAGGAATGAGTCCATTTTTAGGAGTGATGAGTGGATGGAAAAATGTCACCAATCACTCATGACAGATGTCGCCAGAACTTAATTAGGACCAGGCAGTTCCAGCTGGGACCTGGGAGTGCTGAGGGAGGATGCTTGGCTGCGGAGCGCGGGCTCAGGGTGGCGGCAGGCTCTGTGCAGGCAGGTCGCTCTGCAGGGTGGGGTGGGCAGTTCCCACCCCCAGGGGGGTTGGAATGGAAACTGTAAACATTTGTGCGTGAATATACAACAGATAAGACATAAAAAAATTATATTCACACTCCTGCCCTCACCTCCTGTCCAGGTACCTCTCTCTGCATCTGTACCTCACAGCACCTCTCCTTATGTTACTGAGGGCCTGGTGCACAACCTGGGGTGGGGGTGGGGTGGGGGTGGTTTTCCTCAGCCCAGCCTGTGCCCTCTTGCAGGTGGGACCCCTCAGGATGTCTGCCTGCTGTGGAGGTGGGAGAGGCTCCTGCCACTACTGCTGCGCTCACCAGCCATGAGCCCGGCTTCTGGCTGAGCAGCTGCTCCCTCCGTGGGAGAGCGCTGACTACCAGGGGGCAGCTCCTGCATTGAGCATCTGCCCCCTGGTGGTCAGTGCATGTCATAGCGACTGGTTATTCCCCTGTTAAGTCGATTTGCATATTAGCCTTTTATTATATAGGACACCAGCTCTCTCTCTATAGAGAATATAGTAGATTTTGGGTTCTCTCCTGGCTGCTCAGGCTTAGCCTCCTCCCTCTGCTAATGGAGGTTGTGGTCCATTAAAGAGGGATAAGGTGAAGTATCGAGAACCTTCGGGGGATGTTGATGGCGAGTTAGTCAAGACTGGACGTGGGGAGGAAGCTGGAGGGGAACAGGGGGTTAGGGGAGCTGGGAGCTGAGAAAACCCATTCTTTGAAGAGAAGGGCTCAGGCTGAAGGCTCTGTCTACTGTGAAGGTGGCGGGGGTGGCCCATTTGAACCGCTTGGTATCCGAGATAATCTGTGGTTCCGGACTCAATGAAAGGGTATAATTCCATCGAGGGATTCCACTGAGCTCATCGACCATGGGCCGCGGCCCGTCAGCGGAATGCGGAGACGGGTGACCACGGAGTGTCAGCGGGGACCACTCCGGCTGCGGATCGCTCCCGAGAGAGGATTATCCCAGGGCGCCTCTAGACGGCAGGCCTAGAAAAATCGGCGCCCGAATCCTTGAGTTACATCATGCGCGAGTGTCCGAAGGACCACAGGGGACCAAACGGCTTCATCGTGTGGCATTAATAACACTACGTACCCAAACCATCTGTCTCTGAGGACGCCGTAAATCAGCCGTCCATCAGCCAGGGGGGGGTGTCGGGACTCTGGGCCAAGGCCTTTGCCTTTCTCAGGAATCGTGGCAGCAAATGGGAAAGGCACTTGGCGTGAGACAGTGGGGAGCAGTTCGGACTGCGGCCAAATGGGAAGTGAGTGCCGCCTAAACGGATGTTTGCCAAACAAAATGTGTCTGCAGGCTAGGTGTTTCTCCTTGCACTAGACAGGGGTTAAAAAGCTCCAGCCCCCGCGTCATGCCCGTCATACCCGGCCTGCCACCTGTTCTGGCAAATAAAATGTGCTATGGGAGCACGGCCACGCCCCCTTGTTTACGTTCTCTCCCGAGGGCAGAACGAGTCGTTGTGCAAGAGAACAAATGGCCTTGAACTCCTAAGATGTCTGTCATCTCCCCTTTTACGGAAAAAGCTTGCTAACGTTTGCAGCAGACTGGAGCAGGGAGATGGCAGCGTGGCGCTCGCTTTAAACTTCGAAATTATTTCGTTTGAGGAGGAGACTTCATATCGTCCATTCCCCTTCTTCCGTGCTGACGGGGGCAGCCATGGGCTCAGGGGTGGGAGCTGGGCTTCTCCCTGGGTGGAACATGGTGATTAGTTCAGGCCACCCCGGTGATCCCTCCCAGCCCACTACATCGATGCTTCGGGCCTAGACTTGTGAGGGGACGACGGCCAGTGAGAGGTGGGCGTGGACCCCTGCCGACGTGGGCCTCCTGGGGGTTCTGAGGAGGGAAGGTGGCCCGATGGGCTCCCACTCTTAAAACGGGGCCCACAGAGAGCTGGCCTTCCTTCTTTGGCCTCTGGACTTGGTCGTGGAAGGACGAGGTGCAGCAGCTGGAGCATCTTGGGACGTGCCCAAGGCCGCAAGCCCGAGTTTAGAATCTCGTGTGGAACAGGAAGAGCCTGGGTTCTAATGACATGGAGAAAATGAAGCTGACCGAGCCGGGGGCCCTTCCTTTCTGGGCGTTGGTGGCTCAATGCCCACCTTGCCTAGTCACGTACAATTGGGTTAAGAGGCTCACACCCTAAAGAAGGTAGAACGTCATGCCGTTGGAACTGCCTCCTCATTTCGGGGGGTGGGGGGGTGGGGGGGTGGGGGAAAGGGTTCCTAACTGCCTGGCTGTTTGATATTATATTATTTTTGGTGACCACGTTCTTTGATATTATATTATTTTTAGACTTAGACCACTCTTCTGTTAGGAATTAGTTGTTTTATATTTTAGGAGGTAAAGCTCTAATTTTGGTTTACTCTTAGATGGAGGAAAAAGTGTATTCCATGTAGATAGGATTTTCATGAAGATAACATTATTTTTTGCACTGGGAACTAAAGACACGATTGGGAGTTGTTGATAGACATTATCTTAGAAAATGGCTAACCCGCCTGGCCGGCATAGCTCATTGTTTGAGTGTCCATCTATGAACCAGGAGGACATGGTTCGATTCCTGGTCAGGGCACATGTTCGATTCCCAGTAGGGGGCATGTAGGAGGCAGGCGATCAGAGATTCTCTCTCATCATCGTTGTTTCTTTCTCTCCCCTCTCTGAAATCAATAAAAAACATTAAAAAAAAAAGAAAGAAAATGGCTATCTTTAAGATTATTTATTTATTTATTTAGTATATGTTTACATTTTCCCCACACCTTAAACCAAAAAGGATGTGGATCACCTTAAAATGTATAAGCAAGCTCGGCTGGCATGGCTCAGGTTGAGTGTTGACCTATGAACGTGGAGGTCACAGCTGGGTTGTGGGCTCCATCCCCCGTGTGGGGCATGCCAGAGGCAGCTGATCAATGATTCTCTCTCACCGTTGATGTTTCTGTTCTCTCTCCCTCTCCCTTCCTCTCTGAAGTCAGTGAAAATATATTTAAAAAACAAACAAAATAAAATAACCAATGAGGCTCAATTCAAGACCATATTGTGTTTTCCACCTTATTATTGTTGCTGCCTGCCACTGCAGTGGCCGTGTCTGGTAGACGTTGGTGGCAGTCCGGCCCTGCGGCTGCCTCTCCTCTGGGTGGTGGCTGCCTCTGCGATAGCGGCTGCCTGTTTGGCGATGACCGGATCGGCGGCATGTGCGTGTCTTGTTATTGTCCGGCCCCCAGCTGCGTGTCCCGAGATGTGGGGGCCGGATGCTCAGGGAACGTGAGCGTTGATTTTTTGTGATTTCGAGGCTGCCTCTCCGGAACTGGCCTCATATGGAGGACTCTTTCTGAAAAGGGCCACAGGCTCGCCTCGTTTCTGCCGAGTCACACCCTCATGGACCCCGAGTTGTTTTGTTTGGGGAAATCAATCCTTTTGAAATCATTCACTTTGCTTTTTTTTAACGCAGAACATTGGAATGTGTTTTTGACTCGCCTTGTGCCCTAAAATAGTGGAGGATTTTCATCACTTCTGAAATTAAAAAAAAAAAAATGATGTTACTTGAAGATCACTCATTAGAGTCCTTTTGCAGTCACATGTGACACTTATTCTCTATGCGTGTTATTCGGAGGGACACAGAGCATGTACACAGAAGCTTTTGAGTCAGATGTGGGTCAAACCCAAGGGTGTTATGTAGCAGGACGTGGGGCAAAATGGTCCACATTGCCCCTAGAGTGAGGAGAATAGTATCCCTGTGGACACGGTGAAGAGTAACACAAGAACCTGAGACATAGGGGATGCTCATAAGTAATGGTGTTGTCATCACCGCCCTCCGTGGCGATCCCGTCGGCGAGATTCCCACTGGAACGTAACCACCACGTGGGCTTGAGCAGGGGCACCGTGAGGTGAGCCTCAGGTGCACTTTGTGCTAAACCAAACTTGATGCCAGTTAGGAGGCTCTCCGAAGCGATCATTTGTTTTCAGAATGATGCTCCTCTGAGCTGTAAACTTTCTGATTCATTTAAACCAGGACTTCACTTTCCCGCTACTTGGAGGGACATGCTTTAGACACAGGATGGGCCTCTTCTCCAGGGCCTTGCCCCGGGCCCAGATTCCAGATAGAGGCCAGGGCTCTGCTGGGCTCATCGGCAGAGAGGGCAGAGCAGGAGAGATCTGGGGGAAGAGGAGAGAGGAGTGGCCTAAAGGGATGGTGACCTGGCACAGCGGGGTGTCCCTTAGGAAGAAGGTGCACAGCGGGCGGGAGAGGAGAGTCTGGGCCAGGAGACAGGGCCCACTGCTGTAGGGAAAGGCCCCGCCCAAATGATTAAGCCGCTGCTCCCTCCTGTTACATCATGAGAAAGGCAGTGACCAGAGCTGCCTGGATTAGGGAAAGAGGGTGTAATTCCATCCTGGGGCTGCTGGGGACTGGAGCTTGTGGTTCTGTGGCTTATGATGTCACCAGAACCCCTGGCAGGGACGACAGCCGCTTCCTTTACAAGCTGCTCAGTCGGGAGGCCAGGGGTCCCCGTGCCCTCAGGCGCCGGGTGGAGGCGGCCGGGAGGTCATGTTCTGGAGGCGGCCGCTTCTACCCCGAGGGGGGACGTGGACTCAGTGCAGCCCCTTTTCCTGTGCGTCCTCTTCCTCCTGGGCCTGCGTCCCCCTCCCTCCCTGTCCGTTTCCCTGGGTTGTGTAGTTTGATATTCCCATGATTTATTTTGTACAAAACCCGAGCTAACCAGACTTCTCTGGCCTTGCTCCACGTGAAGCTCATGGCTTAAACCTTCCATCTCAAAACGCGCTACAGGCGGGCTCCAGGGGATGGCTGACATCTGAAGGAAGAGCCCGGCCAGGAACTGGGTGGCTCACGTCCAGCTTCTGTCCTTTCCCCCAGCCTCCCACGACACCGCACTGGCCATGGGCAGGATGTAGTTCATGGTCAACCGGTCCATGGTGCCCAGTGAAGGGAGTGTCCATGGCCTCCATGGCCTCCTCACGCATGGAGGCATGTTCACACCCCAGTGTCTGCACTGGTCCTCAGCCCACATTTATTCTTCAATCTTAAAATATATATATATATATATATATATATATATATATATATAATTTTTTACAGAGAGGGAGAGAGAGGGATAGAGAGTTAGAAACATCGATGAGAGAGAAACATTTATCAGCTGCCTCCTGCACACCCCCTATTGAGGATGTGCCCACAACCAAGGTACATGCCCTTGACCAGAATCGAACCCGGGACCTTTCAGTCCACAGGCCAACGCTCTATCCACTGAGCCACACCAGTTAGGGCTATTCTTCAACCTTTAACACAGGTTTTCTGAAGATTTATGGCCTGTCAGGAGGCTCTGGGCCAGATCTGAGGGTACAGCGGGAAGGACGAGAGAGATGGCCGCCGTCCTTCTGACACAGCCCTGTGGGGTGTGGAAGGTAGAATGTCTCAGCCCACATCCGCTCTGCCCCAGTGTTCCCCATCCCAGTTCCCGCCACTCTGGTTGCCTCATTCTCAAGCCAGCATCCTCGGAGTGCCCCTCCCGATTTCTCCTTTTCCCTCCTCCCCAACATCCAATCCATCGGCTCGTCTTGTCCGTGGCATCTTCAAATTCAAACCATTCTGGACCACTTTTCTCCGTCTCACTGACATCATTTCACTCCTCCAGCTCTTACCCATCAGATAGCATCCCAACAGCATGCTGTCCCATCTCTCGCTTCTGTATCGTTCTCTCTCACCCAAAGGGTCTCAGTGGGGTCCCGGACCAGTCGCCGCACCTCCTCCTGGGAATCTGCCTGCTGCGCCTCCATTTGGGACTCACCCAGACCTATGGCATCAGAGTGTCTGGGATGGGGCCCAGCGGCCTCCATGGTAACAAGCGCCTCAGGGGACTCGGGTGCAGGCTGACATTCCCGAGCATCTTCAGCCCATTCTCCAACCGGGGGGTGTACTCAGCACTTCCTATGCACCTCTTTTAAGGTGACCAGACATCCCGCTTTTGGCGGGACAGTCCCGATTTTTAACAATTTGTCCCGCGTCCCACGGCGTTTTAAAAAAGTTTTTAAAACGCCGAGGGACAAATTGTTAAAAATCGGGACTGTCCTGCCAAAAGCGGGACATCTGGTCACCTTACTCTTACTCCCACTTCACCGAGGAGGGGACTGAGGCCTGGGCTTAGAGGGTCCATGTAAGACCTGCACCGCCGGGCGGGCCTCTCTCTGAGGGATGCCTTTTCTCGGACCCACTGGTGAAGACACAGATCCATGGCCACCCCTAGGGCCTATGCTCTGTTTCCTCTGCAGGAAATCCCGCCCCCCTTCACTTTCCAGGGCCAGCACCTTCACCGCCCCGTCCAGGCTCCACAGGAGGTCACCTCGGAATAGGTTTCGCTGGTGTCTCCATTTCAGTTCCTTACGCATATCTCGGCAGCACACACCATTCGTAATGACTGTTCATTCATTCATTCATTCTTTTTTTTTTTTTTAAATATATATTTTATTGATTTTTTTTTTTACAGAGAGGAAGGGAGAGGGATAGAAAATCAGAAACATCGATGAAAGAGAAACATCGATCAGCTGCCTCTTGCACACCCCCTACGGGGGATGTGCCCACAATCAAGGTACATGCCCTTGACCGGAATCGAACCCGGGACCCTTGAGTCTGCAGGCTGATTTCTAGCCACTGAGCCACACCGGTTTCGGCTCATTCATTCTTTTCCCTTCGGACTCACTGTGGGATATCAACAAATGCACGCTAAGTGCAGAGCTATGCCACCGTCCTGCATAGAGAAACGGTGCCGGCGGCCATTAAATGATGACAATCGCAGAGAAAGGTGACGTCGCTTCCTGACGTCGGCTAGATCTTGCCGCCGGGGACGTGAACGTGAAGCTTCGGTTGGGACACAGATCCCTTTTAGCTAAGGGCGGGCCGGCTGTGGAGACTGTGGAAGGCACGTCAGCATCACGTGTCTTCTCCCTTGACGTAACCGGGAGGTGTGGGGAGGGGCTGAGGCACTCACGGCGACGCACCCCGTTAGGTGCTGGGAACCAGCCCTGGCCCAGCGGGGGCAGTTTTCCGCAGATCCCCCCCGCTCTCCTGATGTTACAGGTGAGGCCGAGGCCTGGGATGCGAACGTGCCCCCCTGCGTGCCGCTGGGGAGACAGGGTCTGAGCCTGACTGTCCGCTTCGGGAGGCCCTGGTCTCAGACGGTACGCCAGCCTCGTGAAGGCACCACGCCTCCCACACTCTGCTCCGACCCGGGGCTGGTTGCTGGCCGCGGGGAAGGTCAAAGGCAGGCCGGGCACTCTCCCCTGGGCGGCGGGACGGCACAGGCAGGGGCAGTGTCCCCTGGACGGAGCGGTCCCCCCGGCCCGGGGCTGAGCGCCGCTGTGCCCGTGCTTCCTGTGTCCCCAGCTCCATGCTCCTCCTCGGGGATCTGCTGTGGTCCGGGCTGTGCTTGGCACGGGGACAGGGAGAGGAGCGCCAGGCCTTGCTCTCCAGTTCCCGTTGTCCGGTGGGGGAGAGACTGGGACGTGGGCCCCGAGCTGTGCGGGGAGCCAGTGACAGAGGGGAGCACAGTGGGCTGGCCGGGCTGTAGGCACCTCACTCAGGCCGGTGGAGGGGGGGGGGGGTGGCGGGGAGCGCCTCCTGAACAGAGGAAGGAGTCCGGAGGGCAGGGGAGGCTGAGCAGAGGCTGGGCTGGCCAGCTCGGGAGGGGTGGGCAGGGCAGCAGGCCTCCGGCTCCCTGGGCGAGGGAGGCTAGTCTGGCTCTGACACGCGAGGCAGCCGCAGAGAACGGCACTGACTCCGTGGTCCTTCCTCGTCCACAGGGCGCAGCCTCTTGTGCACGCGGTGACCGGCAGACTCAGCGCTGCCGGAGAGATGGAGAGATGGAGGCGGCCCGCCCTTCCCCGGGGAGCCAGGGCCCTGTCATCCGGCTGTCAGCATCTCCGCGTCCCAGTGCAGCCACGACTCCGCAGTCAGACTCGCAGCCAGAGAGGCGATCGGGTGAGTGAGTGCTCAGCCCCCACGCTGGGGCAGTGCGATGCCGGCTTTGTGTTCTGCATATAAGGAAGCGTTGCTCGTTGGCTGCTACGAATGTGTCCCAAACATCTCTCTCCGGGGCCGACGGGTGCTTTGCCGGAGAAATGAGATGTGCCGGGGCTACACGCGGAGTAGAATGTCCTTGGCGTGCCTGGGGCTGCCTGTGCGCTGCCGGCGCCCCCTGAGACGGGAGCTGCCCTGCCCAGGGGAGCCAAGGGCTGGGTGGGGGCAGGCTGGGGACGTTTTGGGGGCTGCACACGCCTTCTGGAATGACTGCTCAGCGGATGCGCGCTCTGGCTCTGGGAGAGATGGTGGCCGAGGGCCCGCTGGGCGTGAGGAGGAGAAACGGTCATGTTTCCAGTGTCTAGCCGGAGCTCAGGCTGTGTCCCCGCGGGAAGTGGAAGCTGTTTGGGAATCTGCTCCGGAAACACAGGCCGGTGGGGACCTGCCTGCCGCAGCCCGTGAACTGGAGGTCCCTGGGCTGACCGTTCACGATAAGAGTGTCTTTTTTTCCTGCGAAATGTGGTCAGGCCGTGAGGGAGGCTGTAGGCCACGTTCCGGTCTCAGCCCAGGGGTTTCTGGGAAAGGCAAAGAGGTGCTGGCTGAGGTTGCTCCGTGCGTTGCCATTCCAGAGGCTTCCTGGGAATTTCTCGGGGATGGAGCGCACCCCGGGGTCGGAGGAAAGCTGCGTGCCGCCCACGCAGAGGAGGGGACGGGGCGGGGATCTGGTGGCGGGTCCGGAAGGCCATCCTCGTAGCTTTCCCGCCGAGCACAGCACGCTGCCTTCTTTGGCCTTGAGCTGCTCCAGTTTCCAGGTTCCTGCGTGAGGCAGGGCCCAGCGGACCTGTTTGGGGCCCGGTACCGGATCTTTGGGCCTGAGATCCGAGGGCACCTGGACCGCCAGGACCGCCGGGGCTGCGTGTAGGGGGGGCCTGCGGGAGAGAGAGGCGGGGCAGAAATTGCCCCCAAAGTGTGTGGTTACCTCCAAAAGGGGGCGTGGCTACCACGAGGTAAAAGGACAGATTTCCTTACTGGGGATGAGGCCCACAAAGGCCTGCTCCTGGGGTCATCACCGCACGAGAGTGGCCCTTGGCCTCCGCAGCCTGGTCCTAGGGGACATGGCTTGATGCTGCAGTCAGGGGGCGGGGGCGTGCTTTCCCCCTGTGGCCCTCGAGGCGGCCCCCGTGGGGTCCCGGCGACTTCAGCCCTTGGTCCCACCTCGTTGCAGTGCTGAGCGAATGCAGGGCCGGGCGAAGCTGAAGGGACCTGGTGAGGGCCTGGGGCTGTCTTTCCAGTCTGGGGTCACCACCAGGGTTTTTCTCAGGGTTCCCTGCGGATGTGCCCCAGGCCACAGGGCAAAGGGAGGGGGGAAAGCAGGGGGCTGGAGAGTGACCCTCACGCTTGCTCTGAGGCTCTGAGATTCCTTCTCCCCTGCCCCCGAGGGCTGGTGAGCAAGTTCTGGTGTTGAATTTCCGCCAAGTGCTGTTCTCACCGGCACTGACCCGGGGAGACAGCTTGGAGCTGCCTCCCAAATTTTCCAAAGCATTTTCTAGGGGAGCAGGCCCTGAGGTTGGAGTATATGCAAATGGGAGGGTCTGTGGGATAGTCACGGGGTGTATTAGCATGTTAAAGGAGGTGCTAAATCCCGCAGCCAATATGCCTGCCTCGTGTGGCCTGCTCTGCATTTCCAGGGCCTGGGTTTAAAATAACACCTGTTCCTCCGAGGCTCCCCTGGCTCGGAGCCACGGCCCAGTGCCCTCTCACCCCATGGCTCAGGGCACATGGGTCCCGGCCACCTCTGGGCCCGGACAGGTCTCTGCAGGGTGACAGAGGCCGTGTTTGCGTACGTGACAATTCCAAAGCAACCCGGGGCCTCCTGCAGACGGACACGCGGCCCCCGGCTTTCCGTGGCAAAGGTCACCCTCCCGCCGCCTGGTGCGTGTGAGGTGCTCCGTACAGAATGTTCCGGGAGGCGGGGGCGAGGTGGGACCGGAGACTGTGGGAGGGGGACCCTCCTTCCGGGTCAGGTGGTCAAAGTTAGCATCACCCGTTTGCCGGGTCCCTGAAGCAAATGGCTAACAAGAGGCAGGTGAGTAACGGTGGACAGCGGCCCCATGGCGGCCCGAGCCCCAGTGGGTAGCTGAGGCTCACAGCGGCCGCTCCCTATGCTGTCTCCCCTCCCCAAGGCCAGGGAACTGAGATTCGGAGCGGGCTGCCTCTTGTCTGGTGTCAGAGGGAGGCGGGGTGGGGATCAGCTCTGTCTCCCTCTGAGCCCAGGGTTTTTCCCAGCCTCACCGAGTGGCTGCCAATGTCTGGCCAGATGTCCCAAACCTAAAGTGACCAGACGTCCCGCTTTTGGCGGGACGGTCCCAGTTTTTAACAATTTGTCCCTCATCCCACGGCGTTTTAAAAGAGTCCCGATTTTTTGAAAGAATCAGGACTTTTTTAAAATGCCGTGGGACGTGGGACAAGTTGTTAAAAATTGGGACTGTCCCACCAGAAGCGGGACGTCTGGTCACCTTCCCCAAACCCCGACGCCGGAGAGTTTTGGGGACGGTCACTCTCACTGGGCTCAGCCACGCCAGTGAGCTCGTCTCACTCAGAGAGCCGAAGCCGCGGGCCTGGCACGGACGGGCATCGAGAGGAAGGGACTGCGGCCTTGAATGTGTTCTTTCTTCTTGGGTGAGAAGTTCGTCAATACTCACACCACGTGCACAGACGGCCGAGGAGCCGCGGGACTCCGCATTGCTGTCCGGCGTCCTCTCCTCTCCCCAGAGGCAGACCATGTGGCCCGTGCGTGGGTGTCACTGTGGACACAGGAGGCGCCGTGGGAGAGGTCGCCGGAGTGGGTTATCCGTGGCCTATCCGTGGCCTATCCGTGGCCGTTCTCTGTCTCTCAGCGGTGTCTTTGGAGCTCTTCCTATGCCCGTGTCTAAAGCCACACCGTTTGCCTCCAGCGTTTTCTTCTGATGCAGTAACTTCTTATTTTGAAACAGGAAAGCTTCAACGACCCTTTCTCCCAGACTTACTATTTTGCCCGGTTCGCTACATGGGGGTGTATGTTGTGTCCGTATCTAATGTGTGTATATAAATGCATTGTATGTGATATAACTTTATTACGATGCTGTCATTTTCTTTCCCGGGTCCTTTGAGGGTGAGTGCTGTGGTTCACGTCCTAAGTATTTCCCTGCGTATCTCCTAAAAGTAAGCACATTCTCTCATAGTCGTGGTGGCTGTCAATGTCTCTACGTTCAGTCCGCCCCCTGGCTTCCATTTCTGCCAATTAACGGAATAGCATCTTTCGTGTTATCTCCCCTCCAACCTGGGAGCCGGTCTGGGGTCAGATCTTTCGTTTGTCTACTCCTACGGGGTATTTTTCACAGTCATTTTCTGTGTTTTACGAGGATGGCATTTTTTGAAGGATGCTACCAATGTACACGACGGATTCTGTCTCAGCTGGGGTTTTCCGATGTCCTCTCATTGGCAGATGGATGAGTAGATTGGGGCACACTGCCCAGCTGCCCTCATGGGTGGTGCTCACTGCCATCACTGGCCGAGGGGTGGTCTGCTTTGTGTATGTGAAGTGACGGTCTTTTCCCCTTGCAATGAATACGCACCCGTGGGAAAGCGTGTCGGACGACGCAAATACCTGCTCCTCCTCAGCATTCCCACCCGTCCCAGCAGCCACCAGAGGCGTTTGCCTGAGCCCACCTTTATGACGTGGCTGCAAACGCTGATTTGCCAGCTGCGACCAGGGGTACAGAGGGCTGGACACCCGCTGGAAGCGAGGGTTCCCCTTCTCCCCGATGGGTGTGTTCACTAACAGTTATTATGGACTCAGCAGTTCTGATGGTCCAGTGGTTTATAGTTTATTACTCTCCTCAGTTATCTCGGCCTTCAAACTGTCCCGGCAGTGGCCAGCGGACGCCCTTCCTGTGTCCTTGTGACCTGTGCCCATCGCTTGTGACTTGTGCCCATCTTCTTCCCGGCGTTCCAAGATGCTCCGAGCTCGTCCCGTCCCCGCCGCAGCCCTGCATCTGCCTTCCTCCAAGGACCCCGGTTCTTCTCTCGGGCCTGGCGCCGTGGACCGAGGCCTGCAGGCTGGCTGGCCCTCCACGGGTCGCCCTGCTTCTGCCTCCTCCGTTCTCTGAGCTGCCGCTGGCACCACAGGAAGGCCACACACCAGTGTGTCTGTGGCTCCGTGGCTGGGTCTTCAGGCTGTTCCTGGGGTAGCTCTTCGCGAATCTTCACGTTCAGGCTCTTGGTGCCATCGTGCAGGGAGTGTCTCCCAGGGCAGGCGTGAGGCGCACTCGTGTGCGTGCTGGTAGGCAGGGGCATCCAGATGTCACCAGGAACCGGGGGTTCCGTCCCCACCGCGGCCCCACCGACCCGGAGCCCCGCCAGCAGGATCCGGGACTCCTTGTTTTCCTCCTCCTTCCCGCTGCCCTCTTGTCAGACATACACGCCTGCGTACCTGTGTGTGAGTGAGAGTTCCATGTCTGTGCCCTGTGTGTCTTTATGTTTTCATTTTGGCTGAACCCTTTTAACGGCAAACGTGACTTCACTCCCCATCCGGGAGACAGAAACCCACCTGCTGTGTGAGGGAGAGAACGCACGCTCCTGAGGTCACTGGGGTGAGCATTCACTGGTACCGGGAGCAGGAGAGGGGACCCCGAAGGAGCCATGAGGAGGCAGTGCCCGGAGCAGCACCAGCCTCAGGCCTCGGGCAGAGCAGCGAGCGGCCGCCTCTCGGCGGGGCCTGCCGGCGTGCTGGGGCTCGGAGATTGGCGGAGGGAAGGGGGGGGGGGCGCTAAAAAGCCCCCACGGAGGGGGTTCCTGCTCCTTCTTCACGGCTCAGTCAGACACGGAGCGCTGGACTGCCCCCACATCGGCCTTCTCAGCGGCCTGAGGGAGCCGAGAGCCACGTCCGGGCGTGCGTCCCTCTGTGCCCTGCCGCCCGGCTGGTGCCGAGGGGGAAGGAACAGGCGAGCGGCGGAGGCCTGGAATGTTCTCCCGGGCCTCTCCTTCTGGGGGACAGGCTGCGTCTTGTCCGGGTCCCCGTCCCCGCTCCTGAAACTCGAGAGAGTGAGTCACTGGGCACCAACACCCACCGCCCAAAGGAATGGAGAAACGTGGCATTTCCTTACGTTCTTGTCCTCCGGGGAGAGCGAGAGTGCGGACACTCTCCATTCTCACGCACGTGTCTGACCTCTCTCAGTCCGAGACCCGCCGGGCCTGGGTGGGCCAGAGAAGCTTGGGGCCAAGGCCATGAGGACCCTCAGAGGGCACCGGGCAGGGATCTGTGTGCCAGGGGCCCTCTCCTATCTGCAGTGCCCGCTGTGCCCTCTGTGCCCTCTGTGCCCGGCGGGGGAGGGCTGCCTGTGCTGGCAGGAGCGGGGCTGGGCTGGGCTGGGCGGTGCAGGGCTCTCCTCTGTCCACTAGGGAGTGGGGAAGGTGGACTGCAGGCCTTAAGCTCAGGGGCGAGGGAGCAGGCAACTCGGAGCCTGAGCTGAGCAGCAGGCCCCGTGGGGCGAGGCCTGTGGATGAGATGCTTGGTGGAGGCAGGTCTGGCTTCGGGGGAAGGATGGGCAGTTGAAACGGGTCCAGTTTGGCCCGAGATGGCCAGTGAGGGTTGTTCTCTGGGCGGCGACCCCTGCCCTCCTGCCCTCCTGACCTGTTGCCCTGGGGGTGGGGGGGCAGCTCTCAGGGGAGTGTGGATGGACCCGTGTGCTCCCATGAATCCTCTCTGGCTGTGGGGTCTCTCCCCTGAGAGGTGATGAGACCTGGGTCAAGAGTAACCCAGCCCTGACTACCGCCTTGCGTCCCTGGGCGTGGCGTGGCGTGCCAGGAGAGGGCCGTCCACAGAGCAGGTGCAGGAGGTTCAGTGGCAGAACCGACGGTGCTGGGCCCTCCTGGGTCTGAGCTCGGAGGACATGAACATGGTCCCTACCTTCGTAAGCGTCTTTTCCTCTGTGGCTTACAGATGTTTTCCTGGTCTTCTTGTGGGCGGTTTCCAGCTGGGATCCGTCAGGTCCTCGGAGAGCGGATCCGTCTCCTCTCCTATTGGACCTTCAGCGCGTTCCCTAGTTTCTCAGCCAAATGTTTGGAATGGTTTGCCTTCCAAAGGCTGAGGTCCATTTATCTCTTCCTGCGGCAAACACACATTCCGGGCTGACCCTATGCAAAGCAGGCGGGAGCAGGCGCGCACACAAAGATACACAAAGCCGTCCGGGCGTTAATAAATCTCTGCATGAACCGTGTAAGCTCGAGTTCCAGCCCAGCACAGCCAGCATCGTGTGTCTGACCAAGAACATTCTTTCCGTGAAGTGGTTTTTAGAAATTATTTCAGTGTTTCCTTCCTCCCCTCTCACCCATCCTCCCAGGCCCCTCCCTTCCGGCAACCGCCAGCTTGTTCCCGATATGCGGGTTTGTTTCTGTTTGTTGGTATAATTATTTTAGATGCCACGTCTGAGTGAGCACACCCTATTCTTTTAGGAAAGTGGCTTTGAGATAGTTTACACTCCATGGTCGCTGCTCACCTAGCGGGTCGATCATTAACTACGAGCGTCCGGATCATTAACTACGAGCGTCCGGACGTAGGACAAGGTATTGCCGGCGTTTTTGATGCTGATGTCGGTCCTATGTTAGGGCCCTCCCCAGGTCTGGCCACAAAGCCTCTCTGTCCTTTCCCCGATCGCATTGCTCAGGCCTCCAACCCTTCACGCACCAGTGCGACCCCGTCCAGCAAACATCGCCTGGCTTTCTCGTCTTAGCATCTCCCATGGGACAGACTTCCGGACCCTCCCAGAGGCCTCCTGGAACCCACCTTGTGCACAAAAGCCCCCTCAGGAACTGTCCCCTATAGCTGCCACCGGGCAGGTCCCTCCGGGAAAACAGTAGCACCAAGTATCATACCCAGCAGCTTGCGAATAGCATTTTCTCTTCAAGCAACCTCCTCCCTTTTCCTCTGAAAGTCTGAATCTCACCCTGCACCACGCAGTGCTGGTGGAGAACCATGCCACCCGGTCCAGGACCCTGCGGAACCTGCTTCCGCCGCTCCAGCCCAGCGAGGGCCACTGTGGTGTTCCTTCTCCGTGCGGGAGGGCAGGCTGTGGTTTTAGAATGCTGTCCTGGTCCAGCACGTTTTGCAACTCAATGACCTCATCTGTATGGACTCAGACTCTGTGCGCTTTCAGAAAAAAGAAAAAAAAAAAAAGGCAGAGAAGATGGAATGAGAGGTTCTTTGGAACAGTTGATACGACTTTATCTTATTTGATGTGTCTTTGGTTCTTGTGGATTTAAAATGTTTGTTTCCTGATTGACTCCTTGAAAAGGATGATTGGATTGGTTTCACATAGGGTATTCTTTGTTAAAAAACACAAGGTGACACCATATGGAGCCACCACCCCCACCCTCAGCCGTGATGTCTAGACCACTTAGATGTAAGAGAGAAACGAATTTCTGTCCTCTGAGGCCACTGTCATCTGCAGGGGGCAGTTCCGTTATGTCAACTAGGCCAGTGGTCGGCAAACGCATTGGTCCACAGAGCCCAGTATCAACAGGACAACGATGGACATTTCTTTGGAGAGCCACATTTTTTAAACTTAAACTTTTTCTAACGCCACTTCTTCAACATAGACTCGCCCAGGCCGTGGTATTTTGTGGAAGAGCCACGCGCAAGCGGTCAAGGGTTAGGTGGTTTGCCGACCACGGAACTAGACAGACGCAGCCATAACTCACCCTACCTCTCCATCCTAGATGGGCGGGGGCCCGAAAAGGAACATTCTGGAGCTCTGAGGTCAGAGTACAAACACTGAGCAGCTCAGGCTGCTGCTGTCTACCGCCTGGCCACGTCCCTCCGTTGTGCCCACACCGGGAAAGAGATGGACACGGACGGGGGTGGGGGTGGGGGCAATGGGAGGGGAAGCTGTGACTGGTCCTCGCGCGGCTGGGCTGCCAAGTGTCTTGCTCAGAAAAGGGAATGGGGACAAGACGGGAGGACTGCTTGTTCCCTCTGGAAAGTTCTATTAAAATGACCAACCCAGACACACTTTAATATTAATGGGAAATTCCTCCCGTTGTTTATGAAATCATTTTAGAGAGGCTTTTGAAAGGAGAGAGAGCTAGAGTGAGCCTTTGGTTAGTTCAACGAAGCCAGACAATTGTTTATAGACGCCCTGGAGGGGTGCGTTTTAACACGGAGCAACTGTCTGAGTGACTGCGGGCCGACACTGCTAAGCACCCCGACACTGAGAGCAAATTGATGAATGTCTTTTAGGGGAGTCACCACATGAGACAAGGCACCCACAGATCATCCCTCACACTGGCCGGTGCTCCCGCCAGCCCGTGCCCCCCACCACGGCCACGGCCACAGCCACAGCCACGGCCACGGCCACGGCCACAGCCACAGCCACGGCCACGGCCACAGCCACGGCCACGGGCAGGTGATGCAGTGTATTTCCATCCCTCCTGCCTCCGTTTGTTTGGGTGGTGAGCTTGTTCCCAGGAGAACATCTGCTCCTTTAGCTGTGGAAAAGCAGGAAGGCCCCCAGGCTGGTCCGGGGAGCTCAGGCTGGGAGGCCGACCAGAACCTCCGCAATGAGGCCGCTGGGGCCGTGCCACCTCCCGGGGGGCTCCCGGGCTCGGCCCCCTTGGGCTCCGGAGCTCCTGCAGCAGAACTGGCTTCAGGACGGCCCCGCCTCTCCGCCCGGTGCCTCCCGCTTACTCACGGCGCGGACTCAGCTGAGATCATTTCTCGGTGCCGTCTCACGTACAGATGGCTTTTCACCACCGGTCACATCGTGGTCTGGTTGGAAACGAACCCACAAGAAGGGAGGGGAGCAAGAGAAATATGGTGGGAAGGCCCCAACCGCGCCCTCTAACGGTGGTTTAACTGCTTCTCGGGGAAGACGGTCTCTGGGGGAAATGCTCGGAGCTCCTCCTCTTCTCCTCCCCTTTCCCTTCTCCAGGGGCCTCTGGGGTGGGGGTACTCGGTAGCCCCAGGCCGGGTGCTGGACGGCTCGCTGCAGCGTCCTATGGGCTGATCCGGCCTGTGGGGTGCCGATTGGCCTGTCTCTGATGCTCTGAGTGGGCCCCGCAGGAGGGGGCTGCTCACCCTTCTTAGTCTGCCTGTGGGTCGCACCAGCACCCACCAGGGAGAGACCTCTCCACTCTCCTGGGCGGTGAGGCTCCTGAGGCCCACCCTGTGGGCCTCCGTGGGTCCGTGGACACTCGTGCCCCTACGAGTGCCTCACTGTGCCAGGTGCCATCTCGGTTTTGCCTGGCCGACCGACCTCTCACCGTTGCTCTGGGAACATTCTTGGAGAAGGTTTCTGTGTGCATTTGCTAGGGCTGTCATAACGTGGCCTAGACCACACTAACACCCTTTCTCACCGCCCTGGAGGCTGGAAGGCCAAGGTCACGGCGTCCGCAGGGCTCATCCCTCCGTGGCTTGCAGGGGGCAGCCTTCTCCACACGTCCTCCAGGGTCGTCCCTCTGTTCACACACACCCCTGGCCACGCTCCCTCTGCTCATAGAGCATCAGTCGGATGGGATGAGGGCCTGCCCTGCTGAGCTCATTTGAACACAATCCTCTCTTTAAATCTGTGTGACAACGGGCCGGGACCGGTTTGGCTCAGTGGATAGAGCGTCGGCCTGCGGACTGAAAGGTCCCGGGTTCGATTCCGGTCAAGGGCATGTACCTTGGTTGCGGGCACATCCCCAGTAGGGGGTATGCAAGAGGCAGCTGATCGATGATTCTCTCTCATCGATGTTTCTAACTATCTATTCCCCTCTCTTCCTCTCTGTGAAAAATCAATAAAACTAAATAAATAAATCAATAAATCTGTGTGACAACGGGAGGTGCTGGGAGCAGGGACTTGGACATGTGAATTTGGGGGGGACACCCTAGGGCCCATCGCAGTTCCTGCCCCTCCGTGTGCCCGGGCGTTCTCTTTGCTTGCCGGACCCTCCCTAACGGTGTGGCCGAGGGCCGGGAGGGGTGGGGTCGGGTCCTTCAGAGACCAGGGGAGGAGGATCCCCTCCGCCTAGTCCGCATCTCTCTGCGACCTCAGCCCCCCCTCCTTTCCCCTCCTCCTGCTGCAGAGGACGCCCGGAGACCCCGCCTGCCAGACCGGGCCTTCCTCTAAGTGCACCGACCTGTTCGGGCCACCACACGGGCTTCTCTGCAAGGACGCAGCACGGGAGTCAGAAAGCGCTTCTCTCGGCAAAGCCGGGCCTGTGGGACGGTTTCCGTGCTGCTGCCGCTCACCGGCGTGTTTGAAGGTCAGCGCCTGGCCCCGGCGGCCCCGGCGGGCGGCGGCTGCAGGGCCCCTGGCCTCGCAGGGAATGAGGAGTGACTCGATACACCGTCAAAACCAGGACGCCTGCTGCACGTCCTGTGACTGGTGCCTCTCAAAAGCAGAAATCATGATACAGAACGTATTTCACCCAGACCAGGTGTTTTTTTTTTTTTTTTTTTTTTTTTTTTTTTTTTTTTTTAAGATTATGTTCTTTTCATTGTGAAAAACCACATGTGTGCATTCAGGAAGTTTGGATAGTGATTTCAAAGAATAAAAAGTCACGCAAAGGCTCACCATCCGAAGATAGCTACTGTTATCATTCAGACTGTTTCCTTCCAGTCTTTTTTTCTCTGTGGTTAATTCTTAGGTTTTATTTTGAATTTAATTTACACTTGAAAAGGCTGGTGATGCTTTCACATGGTTAGGTGGTAACAATAGACAGGTCTGCAGTGCCGAGCCTCACCCCCATTCCCGTCTCCGCTCCCCCACCTCCTCTAACTGACCACCGGCATGAGGTACGTGGTGCGTCCATCCTTGCAGAGTTTCTTTATTCAAATACAAGTCAGATACAGGCACTGGTTCTCCCCCTTCCTCACACAGAGCGGGGCGGGCTCTGTACCCCGAGCAGCCCTCCCTCCGAGCTCCCTGCAGACAGATGGCGCCTGCGGGGTCCCTACAGGCCGCACTTTGAGAAACACCTGTCCTTGGGTCAGGCTTCAGGTCCTCTGCCCACTTTTTACTCAGATTGTGGTTGTGTGTGTGTGTGTTTTTAAAAATATTTACTTGTATACATTCTTTATGTATTTTGGATATTAACTCCTTATCAGATAAGTCACTTGCAAATATTTTCAGAGCGATTTCTAAAGGATTCATGTGATTTCTTCGGCTTGAAAACATACTCCTGTGTAGATGTCTTTGACCAGACACATCCTATGTAATAACAGGCTAATACGCAAATCAACCGAACAGCGGAATGTCCGGTTGCTATGATGTGCACTGACCACCAGGGGCAGACACTCAATGCAAGAGCTGCCCCCTGGTGGTCAGTGTGCTCTCACAGGGGGAGTGCCACTCAGCCAGAAGCTGGGCTCAGGCTGGCGAGGGCTGTGGCAGCGGCAGGAGCCTCTCCCCCCTCTATGACAGCGCTAAGGATGTCTGCTGGACATCCCCCGAGGGCTCCCAGACTGCGAG
Source organism: Pipistrellus nathusii (assembly GCA_963693515.1). NCBI lineage: Eukaryota > Metazoa > Chordata > Mammalia > Chiroptera > Vespertilionidae > Pipistrellus > Pipistrellus nathusii. The sequence goes on from OY882862.1 coordinate 93,389,786, forward strand.
AGGCCACAGGCCTCCCGCCCCGGCGGTGCATAATTTTCGTGCACCGGGTTTCTAGTCTGCCAGTAAATGTACACACACATATGCAAACGCAAATATGAACACAGGTATTTGGAATTCGGTCACTCGGCATAATTAGGATTCATGGGGTACTTTGGTGAGTCACATGTTCTGGTTCATAACAGATTACGTATGCCACCTGAAAGCTTTCCATTAGAATAAGAATGCAATGAGATATCTCACTCTCAAGTTGGACGGCGCATACTTGGCTCTCTTTAGGGACGCCAGTCTTGGAATAACGAATGTGGCTGTGTCAGTGGACTGGAGATGAGCTAGTTAAACCCAGATTTTTCTGTGCGGTTTTTTTAAGCCATACATACCAGCAACTGCAAATGTGGGTTTTGGGTTGTTTCATACCAGTGGCACAGTAGCATAATGTTCGAAATGGTAAACGCAAGATGCTAACATTTAAAAGTTGAGGGGGTTCACATGCCAGCCGGACTCCGGGCTTCTCTGGCGGGATCGCTGTCCCGGACCCCGGAGGCCCTGCTCGCTGCTCTCTGGCCGGCCCGGACCCCGGCGGCATTTGAGGTCGCACCTTGAGAACATGCCTTCCTCCGTGTATCGGAAATTCTTACTCAGCTATGATTACACGATTACCTGAGTTTTGTGTCTATTTGGTGCCTTTTATTTTCCCAACGAGTGTCTACCCCTCAGCTCCAGCCACAGCCCTGGGAGGGGCAGAGCAGCAGCATCGCGCCCATTTCCCAGATGGGTAAGTTAGGACCCCCGGATGGGGACAGCGCCCTCCAATGTAAGGGTCCTTCCCTCCCTTCAGGAAGCAGTCTGCAGTCCCGTCACCTGTGAATTGATAAAATCTCCTTTCAGGTCACATACCTTTCTCCCACAAATAAAAATACATTTACTGCTTTTTATTTTCCTGATTATATAGACAACGCATTCTCAAAGTAGAGAGCTTAATGAATACGTCGATGCATAGAAAGAAAGTGAAAAATCCCCCAACTAATCGTCACACAGAGACAATCACAGTGAATTCTGGTCCATGCCTTCAAAACCCTCCCAAGCACGTGTGTGAAGCGTGTAGTGATGGACGTTTAGCGCAATGAGGCAATATTAGTGAGCGGTTTTGTAAGCTGCCTTTTAGTTCAGGAAAACATCCCACACAGCTTTCCATGTCTGTATGCTGAGCTCGTACGCAATCATTTTTAAAGGGACAGCGCTTTGTTTTGGGTCCACACACCGCGTCCTCTTTGCTGAGATGCCGTGAGCCAGCCTCCTCGCCAGCCACGTCCGTCCCTTCCGTTTTCCCATCACCAACAAGGCTGGAGGGAGCGTCCCTGCGTGGGGGTCTCTGTCCACTGCTCAGTGACCCCGTCGCTGGAGACTGTGTCCTTGTGCACACGGTGACAGTCAGTAGCTGTGGCGAGAACGGCCTTCAGGTCCCCGTGAGCGCGTCTGGGCCGTGTCCTGGTTTCTGTGTGCCCCAGGCGTTAACAAAACTCCAAACAATCTTTGTTGACCATCTTTTATGTACACTGAGCAATCTATAAGGTCAAATGAAGCCGGATTCTGGCCCAGGTTGGGCTGGAGCCCTGGTGTAGAAGTACACACACACACACACACACACACACACACACACACACGCGCTGACCTGTAATACAACATGGTAAGGGCTGAGCTTACAGTGGTCGGCAAACTCATGAGTCAGCAGAGCCAAATATCAGCAGGACAAGGATTGACATTTCCCTTGAGAGCCAAATTTTTTAAACTTCAACTCCTTCTAACGCCACTTCTTCAACACAGACTCGCCCGGGCCGTGGGATTTTTGTGGAAGAGCCACACGCAAGGGGCCAAAGAGCCGCATGTGGCTCGAGAGCCGCGGTTTGCCGCCCATGGTTCCAGAAGAATGAGTCGGAGAGCGGAATGGAGGGTGATGGCGGGGAGGTCTGAGAGGAGGGCATGCCTGCTGAGCCTGAAGGATGAGCAGGGTTACGGAGAGCAGAGGTGCGGGGAGGGGGGGGGAGAGGAGGAAGAAGGGGCGGGGGGAGGAGCCTCTCACGAGGAAAGAGAATGCGGGTAGACGTGACATCGGGGGCCTGGGAGCCACGTGGCTGTCCTGGTGTGGCCGGCCTTCCAGTGAGATGGGACAAGGCATCCTTGGGGAGCGAGCTGGTGCAGGCCTCTTGGGCTCCTCTTTCTCATTCATGTGGGTGATAATTTTGCCGACCTCACAGGGCTGAGGGTTAAAGAAAATCATATTGAGGCGCTCAATAACTGTCCTTGTGATTGCTCCATCTGTCCCCTGCACCAAGGGCCGGAACTCTCCTCCAGGCGTTGGCTTTCTGAGCGGAAGTCCGGGCGGGTCTCCTGTGCCCAGGCCTCCAGGCGAGCTCCTGGCCCGGCTCCAGCCCCCCGTCTGGAGAATTCGGGACCGACGTGCAGGGCGGGGGCAGAGCCTCGCCACGCTCGGCGCCAGGATCTTAACCCTGGACGGTTTGTTTCTCTTGGGCCTGGAGCTGGTCTTCTCATTTGGAAACATGGAAAAGCCATATCATTTCAAGTGTTTTCCGTGAAGCGCTGTGAAGCGTTAGGCCGGGCAGTGGTGCGTCTCAGGGTGAGGCCATGGAAAAACCCACCGGCGGGGGGGCCTCTGCTGCGCGGAAGCCTTCGTCCCCTGGCTTTGGCTTCCTGACAGTGATGACGAAGACCATGAAGATGAAGATGGTGGTGGTGGTGGTGGTGAGAGGAAGAGGAAGGTGGAGGGGGAGGGCGAAGAAGAGGGGACCTCCCACGTACCAGGCTCTTGACACTTACGAGTTAATCGTATTTAATTCTCACCTCACATAGTATTACCTCCATTTTACGGGTGAACGAACCTTGGACCAACGCAATAGGTCGCCGTGTTCGAGACCACCTCGCTAGAAGGTGTCAAGGTCATGTTCAGGTCCAGGGCCATTGAACTCTGAAAATCAATGATCCGCACCACTCCCCCCCCCCCCTTTTTTTTTTTTTCCTTTGGGAAAAATGGGGAGATTTGGTGAGATGACCTCAAAGGATGCTTTAATTCCCGACACCCACGGTCTGCGGCCGGGTGCCCACCGCCATCCGAAGGTTGTTGATGTTCCTGAGTGTAACGAGGGACCTTTGTCACAGACACGCTGTCCTGGCCCACCTGGCGAGCGGGCGGGCAGCACGCACGGAGGCGGAAAGTCTGCGTCGTGGCCGCCTCTGTTTATTCTGCCCCGAGGAGGCAGGGTGGAGGGGACACTCCCGGTGCCAGGCGGCACTGAATTCACCATTCGATTTGGGAGGTTCCAGCCACACCTTCAGAGCTAGTTGCTTTTTATAGACAGGGTTGCTGGGGTGTTTTCTGCAGGCACCTGGGCACCAGCACAAACTCAGGAAGGACACTGGCCCCACATTACCCAGCCAGGTAAAGAGAGGCCAACCGCATAGCGCCCCCTGCAGGATGCACCACTGGACTTCCTGGCTGAGCAGAGACGGGTGGGTGCTTCCTTGAAGAGTAACAATCCTTTTTGTGTGTGGTACAATATACCCTGAGTGGCCAGATTAATATGCTCTCTGAACACATAACAATCTGGCCACTCAGTATATGAGAGGCCCGGTTATGAATCCGTGCATGGGTGGGGTCCAGCCAGCCTGGCCAGTGGGGAGGGGACATGGGCGGTTGGCCAGCCTGCCTGCTGGTCAAAATCCTGGTCAAGGGGACAATTTGCAGATTAGCCTTTTATTATATAGTATATACACTGAGTGGCCAGGTTATTATGCGTTCAGGGATCATCATAATCTGGCCACTCAATGTATATTTACCATTTTATTAATTTGTAACTACACAACTCAGTGGCATTCAATACATTCACAAGGTCATGTAGCATCGCCAGTATCTATACCGACCCTTTTCATTATCCCAGACAAAACCTCCTGTGCCCTTCAAACACAGACGCCCCATCCTGCCTCTCCCAGCCCTGGTAACCTCTGTTCTACTTCCTGCTTCTGTGAACTGGCCTTTTCTAGGTTCCCTATGTAAGTGGGATCATGCAATATTGGTCCTTTTGTATCTGGCTTATTTCATTTAACATGAAGTCTTCCAGGTTTATCATGTCGTAGCATTGCAGTATTGTGATGTATAGGAAATGAAAGGCCTGGTGCACAAATTCATGCACCAGCTGGCCGCCCAATGGAGGGAGGGTCCATGAACAGTTTCCTGGTGGCTTCACCCCTGATCTGGGTGGGGGTGCTGCTTGGGGATGGGGCTGGCTGGGGAGAAGGGCTGAGGGCATTCCTGTCATTCTGTCGTTTGATCAATTTGCACATTTCCCATTAATTATATAGGATAATATTCGGTCACTTAGATGACTCAAGCATATTTACTGTATATGCAGGATTTGGTCTTCTTCCAATGTTCCTGGCTCGCAGCCCCCAAAACCCCTTGGGATTCCTTGCGTGTGGACAGTGATAGAGGTGTGCTTTGTCCTGTGAACAGGTGCCTTGGGCAGCATCTAAGGATGGGGCCTCCTGGCCAGGTGATCAGAAGGGGTAGGGGTAGATTGCTGATAACCAGTAATCTCATGACCCATGCCCATGTGATGAATCCTCCGCAGAACCCCAGAAGGACTGGAGAGGGTTAGAGAGCTCCTGGGTCAGCAAAGTGGAGATCTGGTGACGGCGGGGACCTGGAGGGCGTGGGAATTCCCGCCCCTCCCCAATGCCTTGTCTCTGCACCTGTTCCTTCGGCTGTTCCGAGTGGCACCCTTTATGATGACCCAGTGACCCGGTACGCACCCTGTTTCTCCTGAGTTCTGTGAGCCATGCTAGCAGATGAATTGCAGTCGATGAATTGCCAGTGCTCAGGGCACGGGGGCCACCTGGCTTGCCACAGAGTCTCCAGAGGTTGGGGGCGGCCTTGTAGGACTGAGCCCTCCGCCTGTGGGCTCTGGCGCTGTCTCCGGGCAGGGAGTCAGAACTGCGTTGAGCGATGGTCTCCCAGGAGTTGCTTGTTGGGGTGTGGGGGGACCCTCACAGTTCAACGCTGCCTGCCGCTCCTGCTCATCCTGGCCCTGCTGCGCCTGCCGCCACCCGGCAGGTCTGCTGCCGCTCCGCTTGGTCTCCGGGCTGTGCCGCCAGCTGTGAGCTCTGCCTCTGGCACCTGTCAGTCAGCTGACGGCGCTCCTGCTGTGGGAGTGCACTGGCCACCAGGTGCACTGAGCGTCTGTCCTCTGGTGGTCAGTGGGCGTCATAGCAACCGGTCTACCAGTTGAATGGTTGAATGGTTGCTTAGGCTTTTATCTATATAGGTTATGTTATGTTATGTTATGTTATGTTATGTTATGATAATGTTATCCTCCAAAGTCTTATTATTATCTTCTTAAGAATTAAGAGGTTGCCAAAGCCGGTTTGGCTCAGTGAATAGAGCGTCGGTCTGCGGACTGAAAGGTCCCAGGTTCGATTCCAGTCAAGGGCATGTACCTTGGTTGCGGGCACATCCCCAGAAAGGGGTGTGCAAGAGGCAGCTGGTCGATGTTTCTCTCTCATCGACGTTTCTCTATCTCTCTCCCTTCCTCTCTGTAAAAAATCAATAAAATATATTTAAAAAAAAAAAAAAAAGAATTAAGAGGTGAAGAGACTTGCCCAAGGTCACACAGTTAGTTAGAGGCAGAGCTGAAGTCTGGATACAGGATTGTAAGACTCTAATCACAGCCTAACCGCAACCCTAATTAACCCTAATTAACCTAACCCTAACCCAGGCTGCCTTCCATTGTTTGATAAAAGAAGCACAGCTGGGACGTGGGAAATCTGACCTGCTTCCCAGGTCTCGGGTCCTCCCGGGGTCTGCTCTTTGTGTAGAGCACTCTCTCCTTCCCGTTGAAGTGCGCGCACCAGGCTTCGCCCCTGAGCCCCATCGGCCCAGAGCCGTAGGCTGCTGCTCAGTGCCCGAGGGGTGACTGTCTCGCCATTTCAAGACCCGCAGCCCAAAGGCCTGGCCGCTGTGGGAATCTCACGCTCCAGGCGGAGCTGGTGGCAGACAAGGAAGCTTTTCAGGACCCTTTAACCACTTTGAGACGGGAAAGCAACTTGGGGCCCGGAACGCTGGGGCGGAGTCAAGATTTCCCCAGCATTCAGTTCCCGTTAATCTTGCAAAGACGGAGAGAGATTCGGCGTAAGGAGAGCAAGACCCCTCGGCATTGATGCCTGGCTGGTACAGAGCTGCGCACTGACAGGAAGGCAGCCCAGGCTGGGCGGAGGGCGGAGCCACCGCCAGGACCGGCTCCGGTGTCCATGCAGCCTCTCCCTCCCTCACCAGGTGCCCTCTCTGACCTGCGGTCCTCCCGCACAGGGCAGGTGGGGGGGTGGGGGCGGGTCTGTGCGAGGACAGAACGCCGTGCCCTGTTCTGTGTGTATCTGTGTTTGTGTGTTTACCGGAAAATCCAGTCCTTAATCCCATGCTTGGCCTGCTCACCACTCATTTCTACAAGAGACATTCCAAAGCCATGGCTGGGTTCACTGTATCTCATACAAACCATGCACTTGTCTGCGGCCCCGGACGGATCCCGGGTGGAGACGGGGCAGGGCCACCTGGGACGGCTTGACATGTCGGAAGACCCACTGCACTGAGGATTCCTGGGGCTCCCAGCACCCCTTCTCCTTCCTGCTTCCCTGAGGGACCCTAGTGTCCCGTTATGGGTTTGGTGGCCCCGCTCCCAGATCCGGAAGTGGACCTTACTGCTTGAAGGCAATTAGCCTAATTGTTATTATTTTAAAATATTTTTATGGGCCCCCACTGGTTTGGCTCAGCAGATGGACTGTTAGCCTACAGACTAAAGGCCCCTGGCTTCGATTCCATTCCAGGGCTCATGCTGTGGTTGTAGGCTTGACCTCTGACCCTGGTTGGGGCATGTGTGGGAGGCAACCAGTCAATATGTCTCTTTCACATAGATGTTTCTCTCTCTCTGTCTCCTGTCTCTCCCCCTCCCTCTCACTCTCTCTAAACATCAATGGGAAAATATCCCCAGGTGAGGATTAACAAAAAAAATTTTTTTATTGATTTTTTTTTTTTTTTTGAGAGAGAGAAAGGGAGTCAGGGAGAGAGAAAAACATCAATCGGTTGTAACCCATATGCATTCCAACTGGGGATTGAACCTGCAATCCTGTGCCTTGCCTGGGACTTGAACCAGCGGCCTTTCCGTGTGCAGGATGACACTTAACTAACTGAGCCACACCGGCCTACCGCTTGCTGCAGTGAGCTGGTTCAGGAAGGGGAATGTGGTGTGAGTGGCCCAGAGGAAGCCCGGGGGTT